>VZRF01003572.1:21240-64864 GCA_013396875.1 Vireo altiloquus | reverse complement strand
TCTGTGTGTGTGTGTGTGTGTGTGTGCTGCCTGCACGGTGAATCAGTGTCTGTGAGCAATCACCCCTGTGCCCCGACAGCCGAGGGCACTCTCTGATAACACGGCACTGCTCCACCTGCCACCACAGCCAGACCACGTCATTTCCTCGTGAATTTGACAAGTTTCTCATCATCTCTTTACCAGAGGGCTCAGTAGCTGAAAGTTGCTCAGTGTATTCCAAAGAACATCAACATGGTTCACATAATATTGATGAACTAAAAAAAATTGCAACTGCAAATAAAGCAAGCTAAACAGAAACTTTTTATAATTTTCAAATATATCTTCAGAAATCAAGCCCCATGAAAGAATATTCTCATGCACTGGAGTGGAAAAATGTGATCTCAAACCAAATGTTTATTTTTCAAACAAAGAAAGAAGTAACCAGTCCATTTTATTCCAATGTCTTCATTGTGGTCTAATTAATCAAATCAAAAGAAAAGGAAAAAAAAGGTAACAATTTGCCAAACACATAAAAGAGATGTCTGATGCTGATGACTGAAAAAACAACTCCTCCAAACAGTCTGAATTTTTTCTAGAGGAAAAACTTTTAGGGGCTTTTGAGCTTTTTGAACTCTTTCTTGCAAGGTTTTTGGAAAGATCAAATACAAATTTACCATTTATCAATCACAGTACATACAAGAATTCTGTGTGTCTTTGAAATTCTCTTCACTTGAATTTCTGCATCTACTTAAAAAAAAACAAAAAAGAAAAAAAGAAAAAAATAGTCTCTGTGTATTTTTTTTTTAATAGAAAAGGCCCTATTTATGAATAGCTCCACTAAAATATCTATGATAACAAAACTGAGCACAGATGCAGGTGACATCCTTTATAACATGGATTCCTGATGAACTCAAGCAAGTCATTTCTATTCATTTCTCAAGTAAAAAGGAAATACCAATGCTGTTGTGAAGCACCTTCATTAAAAGGATTCAGAGTTGGATAGATGCTCCTTTCTTGCCATATTTCCAGCAGCTTGCAACCTTACTCTCTGATGGCAATTTACGGACATCATTTTATACCTACAGTAATAGTGGTTTCCAGTGAAATTCTCTGTTTTCGTGCTCATGCCAAGTTTATGCCCCTACATCCCAGGCCTGTGGCTCAGAGGCACCTCTGAGCAGGATTCCTAGAGCTGAAAAGTAGGTCTATCAGTCACCAAATATAAAATTTCCCTGAGGCATAAATGAATGTTAATAAATGATGAAGAGGACATAAATCACTGTTAATTTCACAAAGTGGCAAAAGTCTTTAGCTGTTTCCCTCTATGCAGACATACAGAGGGAAGTTATATCAAGCATGAGAAACTTGGAGGTTGTACATCAAATAAGGAGTCACTGGGAGACTTTGTGTGTGCCTGCCCACTGGGAATGGTAACCCAGCCTCTTTTGTGCCACTTGCACACTATTTTAAGGCCAATTAATCAGTGTTTTCATTAATCTGTATTCTCACACACCCTGCATGTTGTCTTCTACCCAGTCTGACCTCACTGCTGATGCTGGTGCCATGAACACCTTTACTGTGCCACGCCAGAGCAATGCACAGACCATCTTGTACAGCTTTCACATGGGTGCTTTCCACCCAGAACTGCTTTATGCAGAGGAACAGGAGTTTCATGGCCTTCTGCATCACAGTGGACTTCACCTGCTTTGAAGACTGGCAATAGCAAATGTCAGAGGAAATAAATTCCATGTGCCACAGCTGCTGCTCTGCCACTGCAACTACTGCGCTTCAGTCAGAAGCGCAGAATGTTTTTCTAGTGCTTTATTAGATATCAGCCTCTGTGGAAAACAGGTCAGAGCTCTCAGCACATTTGTGCTTTTTCAACATCTCAACTCAAAAGGAAATCTGGACACTTACAGAAAAAAAACAGTCCAAAGGTCAAAAGACATTTTCAGCAAGAACTGTCAGCTGAAAGGACTAAGACACGAGGAGGATACAGAAGTTTATCTGAGGGCAAGTGCACGTAGCCATAATAAACAGTAGCACATACAGAAAGATGAGAGATGCTCTGAATGTTTGAAATACTGATTAAGTTATTGTTTCTCTGCAGGGAAAGCCCATTTCTGATACCATAGCTCTTATCTGTCATTTCCAGATATACATCAACACTGTGAGTTTTCCTAGTGATAAATATCCATCGCTGTCATATTAGGGATGGTCAAGAAACGACATGCAGACTCCAAGGTTAGAAGGCTCTAAAGGCCTCTTTTTTATTAGACACACACACCTTTTTATAGACAGCTTCACACAGATGCTACATGATTGGTTAATTGATTGACACCCCCCAACACCACCAGCTAATTGCAAACAACATCCATTTCTAAACATCTTACAAACACAAACACCAGGTGCAGATTGTTTAGCATTCTTCTCTGCTCAATGCATGGGAAAGATGGGAAAATTTACTTTCTCACAGATACTGGCTACAGTCTGATGCTTCAGAATTCCTCTCTGACTAGGCAGTCAGTATCCATAAATATCACCTGTGTTTTACAGAGAACCTGACACTGAACAATTCATATTTACGGTCTGCTTGATAATAATCATGAGTGTCATATTTTGATGAGTAAATTGAATAAACCCCATACTTCCTACCTAGCAGATGATCCTTTACTAATATTAATATTGCCATCTGTTGCACTGTCTGGTCACAATACCAGCACAGGTACTGAGGGATCCAGGGACAGTCCATTCCCAAAGGACTTGCCACAGAAAAGTCTTTCTCAAGAGCTGGACATTAGGGTAGCAAACAAAGCAGTTAAGAGAAAATGGATTGCCTAAATAGTTGCTCATCTCAGCATGGTACAATCTTTCAGGATGTGAAGAGCTGATTCTTAAATTAAAATCCCCATTAAATTACAAGAGCTTTGCCCAAGCTACTTTGCAGTCTTGGGTTTTGCATAAAGCTTTTGAAAATTTCACTTTTTGAGTGAAAAATATAAAAGGTTTTTGAAAATTTACTTCCTACCCAGTTGACTGACACAGCCTGAAATACATCTGCCCACAAAGGATTTTCAAAAAACACTGGAAGCAAGAGATGCTGTTGAGTGGATCTTCTGCTGCAACCTACAAGCATATAAAATATTTCAACAGTCTGTTCAGGAAGTCCTTACTGTAAAATAGAGCTGCCTATGAAAAGCTCCCTGGCATCATTCCCTTCACCCCAGCTACAGTCTCCTGTAGGTTTAAAGGTCATTGATCCTTTAGTAGCTGAGCAGGAACCACTGAAACCAGGAGGGGTCTTTTCCATTCACTCACACTCTCGTTTCCCTCCCTCTAGGGGAGGCTTGTCCATATTCCTGTGCTGTAATGTGGTGTCCTGGCATTGCCTAGAGCATCTCTTTGCCTGTGGGGTACCAAGACAAGCTCCTGAGCTCTCTGCCAGCAAACCCTCTCTGTGTGAGCAGCAGGATGAGCACTGGGAGCACAAACCCTGCAGCAGGGCCATCCCTGCTAACTGGGGCTTGGGATCAGGGCACTGCATTGCCAAAAAAACACCAAACATTTTACCATTCCTGCAGTCAGAGCTATGGAGCTTTACCAAGGAAGGAATGTTCATCTCACTAAGGTCTTCAATTCTATTATTATTATTGCTTTTGAACTAAAAATGTCTGCTTTAATCAATATGGTTTTAGTTTTCTCTCTGCTGTTCTCTGGAGTCAGAAAAGTATCTCCATTAAAGCCCAGCCAAAAGGACATTTGTTCTTAAGAAAAGAGCAGCACATTTCATGAAACAATTTATTTAAACAACATCTGCTTGAGTTTTCAGAATGTTGCTGTAGGATATGGTTACATTGAACTGTAAGAAAAAATGTCTGGTCTTACTGTGTTCTGTATCTCGGTTATTAAGTCAATTTTATAGGAACACTTATGTTGGCTGAAAGTCTTCCTAATAAATCATTAGAGGATATTTAGGCCTCTATCTCAGTTTGTGGTCTTTGTTTTCCAGTAACCACAAAACATCTGAATTACATTATCTAGTAAATTTGATTACATGTATTCCAGAAGTTGTACATCTTCAAGATATGTGAATGTCATTGCTTCATCAGCAATCTCATGTTCTGACTGCACTTAAATCACTCTGCTCCTCTTCCAGTGCATTGCTGTCACAGAGGGGTTAAATCAGACACAAGCAACATTATACAGCTTCAACTTTTTCTAAAGGTGAATACACAAATTTTGAAAAAATACTTCTGCTTGGATCACACCACGTGACTTGTTTGACCTTCATTTTAGCCTCAACTGCTGCCCCTGCAGCTGATGAAGGAAATATAATCTGGCATCTTGCATGGTGGTATCCAGGCTGGATGCTGTTGGGGAGAATGCCTCTGAAAGGAGGTTGCAGTGATACCCAGGTGATTATTTTGTCCATTCCAACAAACTCTTTCATTAAATAGAAACAATTGAAAGTGTCTGAATGCTCCATCTGGATATGCCTCACCTAAGAAAGATCTGGCTTTATTTAAAAATTTGGAACAACTTCTTCAGAATTTAGTGCCTTCAAATTAATTAACAGCCTGTGACCATATCTTGAGCCAAAGTGTTCCTTCTGTAATCTCGATATTTTTTAGAAGATTAAGCACTTCTTTTCCAGCCAGCTGTGTCTGGTTGGTTTGGTGCAGCTCAGGTGTGACTGAACGTGGCCCAGAAGACAGTGCAGATGCCTCACTCTGGGATTGCAGACCAAGAACCACCCCCTTCATTTACTAGAATTCATTTAGACAACACACTTTTTTGACAAATTAATGCAAAAGCAAAAGATAAATAAATCCCAAAGACAATACAGTAACTCTTAACTTTCTTTAGCAAGATAAGAAACCACTGGGGTATTTTAATTTGCTTTTGCTGCTTAAAAGTGACCTCTACTTGTATGTAAAAGCCCTTAAATCCACACCCAAAATAATCACTGAAAAACAGCTACTGTAACCTGTGAAATGCCCTGGCAATACCTGGGAGATGTCCTTCCATATCGGCATTCTTCTGCACAGGGAATACAAAAGTTAATTAAATTCATTATTAAATTAAGGATGGTTTTGACACAATACAGGTCATTGGAATTTCATACAATGAGCTCCCAGAATTACTAATGGTCAATAAAGAATTACCTCAGCAACGCCCCATGGCACAGACATTGTCCCATCAGACAGAACAAGAATGTACCACACATTCCACTGTTCAAACTGGGCTTTTAAGTGTTTAGGTTTTGTGGGTGGATGATGGAGATAAAGAAAAGGAAAATGAACAGTCCTGCAGCAAACAATTTGATATAACACAATAGGAGCAAAGAGTCTCCTCTGCATTGCTCCCCTGGCCTGCAAGAGCAGACAAGGAGCCTTTCAGATGCTCCATTTGTGTTCCACTCCACATTCCACATTTCCTTGCTTTGGGCACCATCTGTAGTTCACAGATTCCTTTAGGACGCCAAACATCCCTGGGAAAACAACAGCAAAAACCCAAACACAATACACAGCCCATTCTCACACAGCAGAAAGATTTTCCTCAGCTGGAAAATCTAGACAATAAAAGCTTTAAATAAAAAAATGCTATCTCTGGGCAGAACTGTATTTTCCTGGTCCCCTAGAGATTTATTTTCTTGTTTCTGGCTCTGGTTTTTGCCAGTGGGTACCCTGCTTCCCTGTTGTTTGAAGTAAAGAAATCTATAACGATGTCTCTTTCTCCATTAAAATGTCTCTGCAAATGACTAGAGATAAATTCAAAGGATTTTTAAAAGCCTCAGTGGATGCAAAGTTGGAAAACCAGAGTGTTTTCTATGCTAAGACACTGTCAGTACACGTGGTGACCTCCAGCCCAAGCACAGGGGTTGGTTCCTTGCCTGCCAGCCGGAGCTGCAGGGCGGGCTTGCTTCAAACGTTCCCACATCCCCACGTTCCCACATCCCCACGTTCCCACATCCCCACGTTCCCACATCCCCACGTTTCCACATCCCCACAGCACATCCAGCAGCAGCATGGTGCTTTCCCTCACACACCTTTGCCAGCTCTTTTCTCCTGCAGTGTATGCAGTGTCTGCCCTGAGCTCCCTGAAGGTCTGACCCAACAGGACTTTCTTCAGGGTGGCACCAGGCTGTGGAATGCTCAAAGGTGGAGTTTGGAGAGTAGCATGAGAACTTTGTATGAGGTATGAGTTATTCTGTGCTGTCGGGGAAGCAGCAGCAAAGCATGTGGATCTTACCTAGCAAATCCATGAGAATCTGGAGATATTCAACCTGTCCCCTCCCAAGTCCTGCTCTTTGATTGTGGCTCTTCTTTTAAGGATCTTTATTAAGGCTCCATTTCCCTTATTTGTCTCATAGAAGAGCATGATCAGGATCTTAGTTCCTTCATTGGCTCCTCTGATGTCACTTATATCAGCTCTGTATATTTGCTGAAGAGACATAAAGCTGGGGTGACAAGAATTAGAGGAAAGGGGTAACAGCACTATTAATTTTTATTTCTTCTGATGCTAACAAAGGTGAGTACACAGAAGAAAGCAGCCTGAGTGTATTTCTGTCCATCACCTCCCCAAAACTGTTCATGTTGCACTTAATTCTGAAAGAAGTAAGGCTAAGGAAAGACCAAGATATGTTTTACTTTGCTGTGCATGTGGCCTGGTTAAAGCAGTAACAGCCCCACAAAAGAAACCCAGTCCAAGTGCTGCAGATGTGGCTCTCTGTTTACATCTCTACATGAACATTAGGGGGTTGCTTTGTTAGATTTTCACAGAGTTCACAATCCTTCAGCCCTGAAGCCCACCAACACTGGAATTTCTGTTTTTCAACTTGCACCAGGTTTTCCTGCAGCTCTTTGACTTGTGAGGACTTGTACTTTGTTGTTTTGATTGGTCAGGAAAAGCACGATTGGATTTCATATGGAAACTTAAGAAGGTCTCAAGAATCTTTGGTTTCAAAGCTATTACTGGGACAGTTCTATTGAATTTTTGGGTGGCTCCAGGCTCAGAGCCCTCCTGTAATAGGCACCCTATGGTACATTATTGCCTGTTTCCAGTCAACTAGTAGGAGGTGATTTGGTTCTTTAATATGATACAAATAGTTTTTATTAAAGAAAATAGGACTGTAGAAAAGGATGATGTCTTGTGATGATTAAAGGGTCTTTAACTTGTTCACTGTCAGTACAAAACCGGGGCTCAGCAATATATGAGCATCTGCCACCACTATGAATTAACTGCTGCATTTTAGGTTCGATATGGAACTGGAGAGATCACTGAAATATATCTCAGAGACACACTTTTCTTTTAGTTCTTCTTACATGCCTTTTATACCTGGCTATCAATTATTTTGTTAAATGTAAATTACAAGCCCTTTGGTTTAGGACCAAACCCTTTATATAGGTTTGCACAGTGCCTAATGCAACAGCTCCTACCTTTGGGGAGTTCTGCAGTGCAAATTAATGACATCAAGTCTCCCAAATCCTACTTACAACATGGTATTAAGCTTGTGAAGTAAGGATTTGTGAGGTAAGGTACCGGCAGGTACCAGAATGAAGGTTTCCTCTGCAATTGCCTGCAATGGTGACATGCATGCTGTAGTGTTATGGGACAGACTCTCAGTATACAGCCAATTTCCCTGTACAGAAACAGGCAGTGCTCACTGCCACTAGTGAGGAGCTTATTTTGTTCCCTTCATTCCCTGCTGCACCTCATCAGGCTCATGAGTCTTCCATAAGTGCCAGATGTGCTGTCGTGTTTCAGTCGCCTGCTTTAACAAGCACAGGACTTGACTTTTTAAAGAAATTGCAATGTATAGCACGTTTCCACTCAGAACAGATGTCAATGCAACAGAGGTCCTGCCACATCTGAAAACCAGAAACATGAGCTTAGACGTCTCAAGTTGGATCCCCAGAAAAGGAGGAACACAGCGTTACCACCTCCAAACCCTCGGCTTCAATCCCTTCCTTTACTGACTGCACAGAAGTGTTTGCCAAAGACACAGTTCAGACATGGACTTCACTACACAAACACTGATTTGTCTCAATACTTGAATTCTCTGCCCCTCTTGCCACAGCTACAACACATCTCCTCAGAGATCTCTTTGAGCTGGCACTTATTTAGCAACTTCTCTAAGGGACTAAAGGTTATTTTAAACTAAGCACCTGGAGATAGGTACAGTTTAGTTCTCAATAGATTTCTGTCTGAGAGGAGAATTTGGCGCACATTTACTCTTTTGCCCAAGGTCTTCAAAAGAAGTCCCTGTGTGATCCTGCCAGGTTCCTAATCCAAAAAGTTTGGAAAATCATGACCATAGAGCATGTTATGTCACATACCTGTGGCAGGGTCCACCTACAGCCTCAGAAATAAAATTCACTGAGGCACCCAAGGAGACTGATTTCTCATAAATATCTATCAGCCAAAAGGCAAAGGAGTTCTCTTTGCTCACCAGAGACTGATCTCTCCTAAATCACCATTGATCTGGGACTTTTCTTGTACAGTTGACTTCTTTGACTTGCATTTTCCTCCCTGCCATACCCCTGTTTCAGGCTGTGAATGGTGCCTACTGATCATGTCCTTATCTTACAGAAAGATCCACACAGCAATGATTTCCTCCTCTTCTTTCCTAATCAACCTTGAGACATAATTGACATAATAATCCCTGTTCAACAATGAGCATTCCTGTAAAAGCAGCATAGCACTGAGCCGGTCCACTAGAGAGTCTCATCCTCACAAACCTTTTTTTCCTTTTTTTGCTCAGACACCTATTTTTTTGCCCTTAAGCTCTGTTTTATCCAAATCTGTCAAGCTCACTGCCCCGTCTGAGGACAAGGAGCAAATATCCCAGTGACTGAGTTCTTGGGACTACCCACATGCATACAAATCAAGCAGTGCTTTAAGTGTTTTAAGCTTTACTGATGCTGAGATGAAGTTTCCCTCTCCCTTTAGGGAGACAGAGTGTCTTTCCCTGAAATTCCTGTATTAATTAAAGAGAAAATAATGCTGCACTGGAACAAATCCCTTGGCTGTTGCTTCTTAATCATCAATTTACAAAAACAGATTCTAAAGCAGAACACCCGTAGGTGGTTCTGAGATCATTATTAACAAGATATAAATCTTTTAATAATCTCAGGGATATGGCATCTTAGGAAGACTGTTACCAATTTCTACATCATTTTGAAGCCTGCTGTGCAGCTAGGCTGGATGCCAGTGCTGCAAAAGAACAGCCTGAATCTTTGTGGGCAGCTTCTGTGAGTGGTCATACTGTGATCTTCCAGGGCACTCTCTGCAGAAGTTACCAGAGGAGGAGGCTGTACTGTATATACGGTAGTGGAGCATTAGCAATGCATAAATCCAAGTGTTTTCATGCTGTCAGCCAAAGCCAACCTAACAGGGGCTGTGTGCAGCAAGTAAATAACGAGGTGAGTGCAATGTGCTAAGGCCACCCTTACAGCAAGGGCTGGGGAGGAAAAAGCTACCCTGTCAGTTTTTGTGTAACTCTTTCAATTAAAATGTGGGGGACACAGTCTCTAAGGGTGTGTATGTCCATGCTGACAGTAACAGGGGGAAGAACTTGCAGGGGGACCATAATTCTGGATGTGGCAATTCTGCCACACGACCGTAAGGCATGGGAGATCTCACCACCTTTCTGACTGGAATGATAATGCCATCAGGAAGATAAAAACGAGATGAAGCATCAAAAATGCCTTTATTAGCCTTTGATGGGATGGGAGGAGCTGCCAACAGAAGCAAAATATATACGATGTGCTTTTCAGTTGCTTTGTGTATAGAAGTGCAGTGCTGGAGCAACATTGAGGGTGAGCATACATTAATTCTCCTTCCATGAGGCACAGCACGTTGATAAACAGTCAGGAGAAAGAATTATCATAGTCTCCCTTTTATTGTTGTAATTTTATGTGCAGTCAGCTTTGTCCTTTCAGTCAGTTATTTACAATTCTGTTGTTTGATCTATTTATTGTTATGGGATCTTAGACCTGGTCCACAAAGTCAGCGTTTTTTGCCTGAGGACTGTATCATTTTGACGTTTCTTTCAGCAGTCTTTTATCTATTCTAAACTGCTTGCTCAGCCTATCTGGTTTAAATTGCTAATATGGAGTTGGTCTATTCTGTTGGACAGGAGCACAAGGTCTAGGACAGCTTTTGGGGAGTATGACAATGAAAGAGCCCTCAAGGGAAGAAAGGGGCTTTCTGTGTGCCCTGCCCCAGCTGACTTGCCTGTTGGTTGGGACAGCAACACAGCATGTGCTCAGGCTGCCCCTCTCCTCTCCTTGGCTGATCTAGGACACAGAAATGTTCATTGGTTTATGCTGTCCTCCACACCTCCACCCTGGGAATATACAGAATGGGAGTACTTTGACCTGGTTTTACACGTCACAGTGTTCTGCAGCGAGCCAGCCTTCCACATGTAGCTGCAGCAGTCGGAACAGTTACAGGAGCACCTGCCCAGCAAGGAATTGTCAGGAAGAGCTGGAACTGGAAGGCACAAGTGCCTCTGCCGATGCCACTGCCAACCCCAGCTGCTAAAGCCAGCGTGAGCCAAACAGGATGAGCAGACTGAGCTTTTAGAGATGGTATGTGGAGCTCTCTCTGTCCTCTGACTTCCGATCTCCACAATTTTGCCAGCTATGGAAGGTAGAAATACAAACCTGTTACACTCTGCTGTTCTTTTCAGACTGATTGGAGATTCTTCAGTCACACTATTAGAAAAGTTTTTTTCAAAGCAAACACTAATTTTGCAGTTTAGTTCAAATAGAGTAAGACCTAGAAATAGATGTGAGGCTTTAAAGCAGAAGGAACTTGAGTTTCAAGGACTTGCAAATCGCACGAATTGCAGCAGTGGAACATATTACAGAGGGAGAGAGTTCATTTTATCAAATTATGAATCTAAGCCTTTAACTATTAGTGTGCTCTCTTATTTTCTCAGCAGCCAACAAATATCTTCAAAATATGATTTTTATTATTTTCTGTTATTTGAGGCTATTTACATTGTTACATCTGTTATGTATAATGGATCAAAAATGGGTGTATCTGAACTCATTCCTATCCGTGAGTGAGTTGGTGAAACGGCCCTGAAATAAAGGGGCTGCTCCTCCATCTTGGCTCCTTCCACATTGCCCTAGAAGAGTACTTTCTCACACAGATATCATCAGCCATACAGCTCCTGTCCTACAACTCTAAGGACTGTTCAGTCCTTGGAAAATCAGTCCTTTCTTGTAGTAAGCAATTTAACCATTTTCGTCACAAGTCCTCAAGATAATCTCTTGAACAGGACATGCAACTGATTTAATTTAACAGTAAAGTGTTCATAAAGAAGTATTCAGCAGTAAGGCATTGCAGGAGTTGTCAGAGCTGAATAAAAGGAATAAAAGCACATTTGCTCATAAATATGTAGCTGAGTGATTTAGTTCAGTCTGTTCTGTATCTATAGAGGTCTCAGATCCTTTTCCCAGACCACACTCATGGTTCTGCTATGTCCACTTTTCATCACTTCAGCACTTGGCAGGACAGACCTGGCAGGATTTTGACTTTAAACTGGTCTTTATCTCAGGTTATTTTCATTTCTTCTTTGCAAATAGTCTACTAGTTTGAGAGAGGACAGAAAGAAACAAAAATCTTCTTATATTTTGGACAATTAATTTTTTTCCTTTGCAGAAAGACTTAAAGGAAAGCTTTGTAGAAATCATGCCGGAAACGCACTTGAAAACATTTTCTACTGCAGATGTTGCCATCCCCATGGGAAGGAAAGTATGTCAGGAATTCTTCTACCATCTCATCTGATTATGGGACGAGCTTCTAAGTGCATCGCTCACCAACAACCCTAACCTGAGGGTATACTGCAGCCATTAGTTCTGCCAGCCATGCAGCACCAAAGAAGTCCTGCCACATTGCCCAATATTTACTGCATTCACTGCATCTGTGCCTGACAGCAGATTGCTTTGCACTGCAGGATTTCAGCTGAGCATATCTTGGGAACAACACTGTAAGCCAAGCGGCAATAAACATTTACAGGGAAGTAAATTTGAAGGTCTAATGCAAGTGTGCAACACCTGATCGCTGTGTGTGAAACACTTTTGTGCCTGGCACCAGCTCGGGTCTGCACAGCATCTTCTGCTGAGAACAGAAGCCAAACACTGGGCTGATGCCCTTACACATGGTGGGACACACTGGGTGAAGATTGAAGAAAATTAATAGATGCCAGCATTTATTGTAAACTGAACTTGATAAAAATGCAAATTCTATGGTTGCTGAGGTTCAGGGGACTCAGGTTGTGGTGTGTATTAGGAAAACCCCTGTAACCAGAGCTCTCCCGAGCGCATGTGGGAAAAAGGGTGGATTTGCCCATCATATTCATGGCTTTGGTCAGGCAGCCCTGACTTCGTCAGCAAACCTAACCTGGATATCAGAACTGCACTCTAAAAGCTCTGTAACCGCTGCCACTGAGCTCTCATCAGCATTCCCTTCTTTGCACTCAGGCTGATATTCCCAAGATTAACTTGGCCAATACAGACAAGACCCAACCACCTTCTGCCTGGAAAGTGCTTGAATCCAGCCCTGCAGTTTCCCAGCTCCCTCCCTTCCCCATCAGCCTGGCTCCCTGGCCTGTTTACCCCCATCACCAGGAAAGCAGGATTGCTTTTCTAACATCCCACAGCCATCAGACAGAGCAATCCTGAACCTTGGTGACTTCCAGAACAGAGGGAGGCCTGTTCCTGCCCACAGCTGCCAGAGGTAAACAGGGTTTTTAGACAAATCAGGGCACCTTGTGCCAAATGCTTCAATACCAGGCAGGAGGATTTCCCACTGTCCACCCCAATCCACAGGGCTACCAGAGGGACATATCTTCCTTAGCATTAGCTCCATCTTCAACTAAGCATGAATTATAAAGGATAGGGTTTTTATAACTGAATTAAGGATTATTTTATAGACTTAGAAACTGAAATCATCTGTGAAATATATATAGTTTATAATGCCAAATGCTTTAATACATACAAGAATGCCTTCTTTGATGAGGGATTTTAGCTATATGATCACTACTAAAGCATTTCAAGTAGCAGCTCCTGGGAAAAAATAATTGACAGGGCTTGTTGTTAGGTATTTTAGCTAAGTAGAATAAGAGATAATGACATGTGGTTAAGCAACTTAGGCAGGAAATCAGAAGAAAATTCAGAGTGAGATCTATCAGACAATGAAAATATTGTCCAAAGGAAGTGATAAAAGCCACATCACTTAAGATATTTAAAGTTGGTTTGTTTAAAACTCTAGAGAGTACTATTATATTGAGTCAAACTCCATTCAGAGAGAATTGAATCGGTGTCTATTCAGGAGCATGCAATAAATTACTTAACTGGCCACTGTAGCCTCTAACTGAGGTGACTCCATGGGTTTTCTTCTCTTGGGGGGATGCTGCTTCACTCTATATGTTTGCTTTCCGAGAGGAAAAACACTTACAAACAGGAATGAATCTGCAGTCCTAGTTTAGACAGTCCCCAAACCACTGCTGTACTCCAGTGTTTGTGCATGAAATGGTGCAGTAAGGCTGAAAAATCAGTAAAATAAACTATCCTGGAGTTTCACAGGTCTGCTGGATCCTGTACTCCCTAACAAAATGACCACTACAAAACCAAAACAATTAATAACATGTAACTGAATTTCTACCTCAACCTCAGCTTTCTCTGAAACACAAACAGTTCTTCCACATGTGGGTTTGTAAAACCTTATTCTGCGATATCTGAGGGATTGTCTTTGGTATATTCTCCTTTAGCACATTTAATCAACTTGTCTGAAAGGGCTTGCTTGCTTTCCCTGATTTAGAGTATCAGTTCTCTTGTAGGGATGATTACAGCTTAGGATCCCCGTGACGTTATTAAACTGATGGAAAATGTTCACTAAAGTGATTTTTACGTTTTCAGCTCTGAGCACCATCTAGATGTGCTCAGATTTTTTTGCAATTATTCCTTAGAGAAAATATGTAAGGACATTCATTAGTGGGGCACTGGTGGGTTCCTGTCTGAGAACAATGACAACTCTAATTGCAGAGCAAGAACTGTTTGATTCTGCAATAAGTCCTGGTACTGATCCAAATGAAAGGTTTTGATGCAGACATCTGTTAATAAAATATTTCCTACTTAACTTTGATATGGAAATAAACCAGCAAGTCTGATTAAGTCCTTGACAATCCTTAGGGCAAAAAGCAAAACAAAACAACCCTCCCAACCCTCAGTTTTAACAATACTTCACAGTAACAGCAGGGTTTCATCTATAAGGCAGTTTTCCAATGGATTTAAATGCCACCAAGAAAAAGGATCAACATTTGTTACAGTGTGATCAAATATTCTCAGTATGATGTGCAACCATCCATATAAATGTCTGTTCTTTATAATTTAATTTATATGTTCATAATTCTAGAAAGACTTATGTTCATATTTAACTAAACCCTGGTAGCAATCCACTGACCATAATGAGATTATCCACAGTTTATCGACTTAAGCCTATGCATAAATCTCTACAGCAATGGAACAATCGTTTTTTGCACAAATGTAATTATACATTACACAAAAATATTTAGGACAGCACTGACATGTCTACACTTTATTTTAAAGTTATGCTGCTGCATTTTGTGCAATTCTTGGTGTTTGTGCATGCAGCAACATATGTCACAACACAGTCCCTTTTTCAGGAAAAATGTATATGTAAAAGCCAAAAACTACCTAGGTGTGTATCCACATGCTTCTGACTTCACCGCAGAAATTAAATGTCTACATGCACACATATTTATACATAGAGAGAGACTTACATATTTATGCATCATAAATATTTAGATGTAGGCCTGTATGTATATATATGTATACACACACATATAAAAATAAATTTAATAAGAAGGAGAGTAAGTGGAGAACCAGAGCTGTGCAACACCTTAGAATCCATGCTTCAAATATATAAGTACATGGTGTTAACATAGATTAATATTAGAAGGGATTAGGAAGAAAAAGAAACAGTGGGTTATCATGAAAGATTTGAGATTAGCAATGATGAATAAATAGCTAAAAATTGGAATACTTCCCCAGCAATTATGGAATATTACTCAGCCCCACTCTCTTCTCTGTGTCAATGACTGTCAGTTAAGAAATTCATGTACAAATGTTGCCATCAGTCACCATCAGTCAGTATTTCATTTTTGCAGGATTACCTAATTGTTCTATGCTCTGACTTGCACTTCATGCTTCACTACTTCCTCCTGCCTTTGTAGTACCATGGGGACACTCTCCTTCCGGACAAAAGGAGGCACCGATACAGTCACCATGCACCAGTAAAAAGAAAATTGTGTAGAATTCCAGCCATTTCACAAGCCAGTCACAGACAAGAGCATCCTCCCACTTGTCCCATGAGGTTTTGCCCAAAGAAGACTGGGATTAGCTGGGCGAGGAGCAGGGGCTGAGCAGGGAACACATCACCTACCTCCACGCCAGAGATGTCCCACGCCAAGGGCAATTGTACCCCACTGCCCAAGGACTGGCCCCAAACCTTGTGTCACTTTCCTCTGCAGTATTAAAATAAACTGTGTCAATGTCACTGTGGTTGTGCCACACCTAAGCATGGATAATAACAAATGACCTCCTTGGTATCTATGTGATCTTTCAGACATCAGCTTGTTCAGGAAGCTACCTGTCTGCCTGGGACACAGCCTGTGCAACTCCGCTGACTCCAGAAAAATTCCAAATAAACATCTCTTTCACAACTAACACATTTCTTCCATAGTTAATAATGCTGAAAATTTGCTTAGGTAATCTAAACTAGTAATGGTAGTGAAATAATTTACAGCAGGTCTCTAGATGAGATTCCTCCCGCTGCTATAAATATACTCTATAGCACATCTGAGATACAAACTGACTACTATTCCTTTAGCACTGTGCAATTTGTCTGTACTGCACAGGAGGTTGGATCAGAAACCTAATTCTAGCCCTTTCAATGGGCACAAGGACTCAAACTGTTGTAGATTCTCTTTCTCCCCCAATATCTTCTGGAACAATAATTATCTGAGCTGTTTAGAGGATTTTTAAAAATAGTATTTTGAAGCAATCATGAGACATTTTATGTAGATCATAAAGAGTTATAAAGGTTCCGTTTTCTGCTCATATATGCCATTAGAATCTGCAGTAAAAACACTTAAGTTTGGGCATTATTTTTGTATAAAACATGAACATTACAGTATTCTATTTAGCTGCATTGATACCAGAAGAGTACCTATTATCTTAAATTAGCAGTATTGGCACAGCTGTGGCATCATCAATTAGGTCTCCAAAATGAACTTTAGCCATCATAATTTTAGAATAGCACTATGAAATTTGCTTTAGCCTTAAGGGTTGGCAGTTATGTTTTTCTTTCCACAGTTAGAAGACCAAAGAAGTTACCTTTAAAAAATAAAACAAGAACTAGGAATATATTGTAATTCATGCTGTAGGAACTGGAATTGTTTTTTAAAATCCCAGTTTTGTGAGAACTGGCAGCTCTGAGTCTGGATGAAAACTGTACAGTACTTCCTTCAATAATTGCATAATTAAAAAAAAAAACCCAACCTAATTTATTTCCACAGAGTTTGGGGAAGTACAAAAATGCCTGACATTTCTGGCCTAAGAGCTTGAGCATGCTGTTTGAACTATGATTATTTAAGAAGCTGTCTTAAACCATTTTTAGATTTTGGCATACAGCATCGGGCTGAACTATAAATTTTCCTTTCCCTTACATTTCTTTTGAGCAGCAATTTGTGTCAGCAGAAAGCTACAAGGGTCTGTAAAACCTATAACTTCAAGCATGGCTGTGCACGTTAATTGGCGAAGTCAAGGAAGATAAACAAAATAATATGCAATAGGGACAGGATACTTCTTGAATTCTAGAAATGACTAGAAATGCACTAAAATATATATTACTCCCATTGGTCTCTACACATCAGTGGGGCAAATCCAGAATTCCAACACTCTCCGTGTTAATGGGCACTTGCTGGTTTTTATTTGTATAAATCTTACTTTTGATTTAACACTTTCAAAACACAGAGAAAGGGAATGACTGCATGAATTACAGTTCAGTTTTTCCACTCCACACTTAAAGAAGGTAGATATAAAATCGTATATGAAACAGCTTTAAAAACAAGGCTTCCTACAGAATTGATTTTCCCTGCTCTTTAGCAGTCACAGCTGAGTGAGCTGTATTCACTGAGGATGTGAGGTTACTTCATGAGAGAAAGTGGGTCCAAGGGCGAGGCAGAATCCCAGCCACAGCAAATCTCTGCCATTCAGGAAAGAAAAGCTGTGGCAGGCACACAGTGTGACAGCTGGCTCGTACACAGTAAGGTACAGCCTTTGGAAGGTATGCACAGCTTGTCCATACCATCATCTCCTGGCATCCATTCAAGGAAGTTCCCTACCTGGGCTTGGTCAGAGCCCTGAGGGATGCCCACAGCAGTTCTCTGCTCTGAGGTTCTTTGCCTGGCAGACACACAGACCTCTGCTGTGCCTACCAACACTTCATTTTCCTAGGAGATTTTAATTGCTGTCTCCTGTGACACTTTGCATCCCCTACGGATAACCAGTCACTTAATGATATTTGTTTCTGGAGATTGCTGGGCTGTTCATTGGCCAAGATTTACCATGTCACTCTCCACAACTGCAGACCCCTGTGGAAGATCAGGGTCATGAGAAATCTAAGCAGAGAGGAATAGCTCAATTCACTCTTTAAAATGGTTCTTAAGAGTTGGCTTTGGCTGTGGTCTGGAATGGGTGGCCAAGAGCAGCTCCAAGAAAATCCTTTCTAAAGCTTCCCCCTTTGCAGACAGGTGGCAGCTGCAATGCAAAGGCCCCTTTTTGGGCTGAGAAACAGACCACATGGGAGCATATATTTAAAAATTTTAAATGTGTTTTTTTCTGCTTTTGCTGTCTCTGAAGCAACAGCTGCTTCAGCTGAGCTGCTGTGTTCTAAACTCTCGACATCCTTCTCATAATAACAGATGCATTATTGAGCATTATGAAAGAGTCTCTCCAGGGGAACAGAGACTGCTCTTGAGGTGCCAAAAAACACAGATATTAGTAAAAAGACAGATGATTTGTGAATTTGAAACTGCCTGGTTCTGTCTCTCACTGTGTTAATAATGAATTCATTACAGGAGAACTGTAGTTCTCCCCCTATTTAAGTGAATCACCTTTCCTTGTCTGGCAAGCCAGCACTCACTAATAAAACCAGTTCTGATCTGAAACTGCACAGATCCTGGAGACATTCTCTGTTTATGTAAGCAGCCATTAGACACGTGTGCAACCCAGTGTTTGCACGATGGCTTCTGTGCTACCAGCTTCAGGTGGTTTCAGACTGTTCCACCTGAGCTGAGGAGAGAAAATACACCTGTATGGTCTGCACAGTTTGCTGTCAACCAGTGCTTCCAGCCCCAGTTATGGACAAACACAGTCGGGTCAAAAAGATAACATTCAAAAACTCCTTTTCTTTTTGACCAAGTGTCCTGAATTCCTCACTGGCTGAAATGCCAGGGTTTACTGGGAGGTTGCAAGGCACAACCAGGGCAGGCTTTACCATCCTCCGAGCCTCTGAGCCCCATGGAGCAACAACACTGGAACAGTACAGTTCTTCAGCGTGGGAGAACTGGGCAGACCCACCTCCTACAGGTGGCTGCACTGCTCGCTGAACAGCAGCAGCAGGTTAATCACGTAGATCCCACGTTATTAGATTATGAAGTACTCTGCTTCCAACCTGCCCTTGGCAGTTTTTTATGCTCCTCCCATGGGGAAAAAGAAGCCTAAGAGAAGAAGATGCCAAGTGTGATAGATAAGAGGAACACTGGACTGGAACAAGTGGGTAAATAAAAGACAGTTGCAGGAACATTTTAATAGGAATGAACTATGGAAAAAATTATTTGTGCTCATTTTCACAAAATTAAGTTTATTCTGTTTACAGAAGTCCAGTTATGAAACATAGCAGCACTTTGTCAATTCTCTATTATAAGCAGAAAATAGCAGTCAAAATGATAAAAGGTGCTACAAAACAAAATTGTCTGACTTCAGGAAAGGAGTTTGGCAGGGATGCCTTCTTCCACTCCCTCAGGTGTGCTGACACTACAGCAAAATCCTTATGTACATTGATCTTGATCATTAGATTATGGTGTATGAATCTGAGGAAACAACTGAGAGGTCTTGGCTACAGCATGATGATGATGATGGCATTGATATAATTCCTACTTGGAGTAACAGGTTGGGGTGCTGGTCAGAGAAATGTCTAAGTTGATAAGGTTCCTGGGCTACACATGTAATGTGATCCTTTTCGGTTTTCCTTCTTTGGAACCAGTAAGGTCCAACAATGCACATTGGTACTGACTTGTCTGGGAAGGAATTTCAATAACCTGTTTTCCCAGCACATAAAGATAAGATACTTAAGAAAAATAATAACGACCCATGAGAGGCAAGTGGAACAATTAAAGTGCTTGTTCCAGACTTTCTGGGGCTTTCTTGACTCCCTAAAGAAACAACAGGTACAGACAGGCATTGCACAGGGGAATTGTATTAATCGAGTGGCAGCACATGAGGTCAGTGGTGCAAGGAAATACATGAAGAGTGCTCAGTGAAAAAGAGTAATCACTTTAAACCTTAGGTGAAATGCTAAACAATGTATAACATTTGGTCACTTGGGGTCAGCTGGCCTGGCTCTGTCTCCTTCCAACTTCTAGTGCATCCTCAGCCTCCAGTAAGAGGGGGGTGGGTGAGGAGCAGAAAAGCCCTTGATGCTGTGTTTCACATTTCTTCTGCAAACTGTACATTAGTGAAAGGGTTGACTTTGACCAAGTTCAATCAAGCTAAGTTGAGCATGGGTATGAAGTTCACTTAAAACCTTTTTCAACTGATAAATCTGTCCAGATATTATTCTTGGCTGATATGGGGACCTGCAGGGACAGTTCTGGAACATAAAGCCACATTAATTCTTTGAACATAATCAGTGTGGATTATGTACCTTTAAAAACTGATCAAAGTTCTTGTCTGACCAAGAAAAATGTTTCACTTATGATCATTCAGACCATTATGGCCTTTCTGATCCCTAACTACTATTTAGAGAATATATGGAAAAAAACCCAAACCAAACCAAAGCATTTGGATCTGGGTATTAAAAACATAGAGCCAGATACAGTAAAAAATGCAGTGTTACCAAAATATGGCAGTAATGACACTTGCTTCTCATTACATTTTTGAGAAAGAAAATTTATTACTGCATCATTTCCAACTATAAAATAACAGTGTTCTTTTAGGATTCTGATCTAGTCAGACCATATTGCCAATATAATGAAAAAAAAGCCATGTTAAGATCAAAATTATAGCATGTATTACACTTGATATTTTGCATGCAGCGATGAAAAGTTTTGATTCACATTTTTAGACAGAAATTTTCTTCTCCTCAAATGATTTTTCTAACTCCTTTTGAAGGTCATACCAGCATGGAAGCAAGTTAGCCTGAGTCAGCACAGATAGTAGCTGTATCATTCTTCACACTTTAAAGTCTAACTCATGTATTTTTTCAATTACAGAAAAAGAGTTCACAAATGCTTTTTCAACATATTGCATTTCAGCTTTAAAAATAAGCCTTCAGATATATGCCCTTCTGAAAACACAAAAAGGAGATTTCTGTTCAAAATGAAAAACCCATCATTCCAGTTAATAAAAAACACTTGTTAAAGCAAAGATGAGCCTTGGTGGAAATGTAAGTTTAAAATTATTTGGACTAAATGTATGTGTAATAAAAAACCTCCCAACAGAGAGGATAACTTTTTACAACATATTCCTGTCATTTCTTGTTTTCTAGAGTACAGAAGCACTTGTACAACTTCACATAGAGCAAATCTCCTGGCAAACTACTATGTGCAGTCATTCTGAAAGCTAATGGAACTACACAGCTCAGAGCTAAGAGAAAAACACACATCCAGACACTAACCTAATACACAAACTCTTTTCATTTTATTGCCATTTTGCTAATTAGAAATATTTCCGTTTCTAAGATGATGAACGCAAATGTGGTTGTAAAAAGCCATAATTGCTATTAAAAATTACTGGTTAATTTCTGAAGGGGATTTCTAACAACTTCAGTTCAAATGCAGTGTTATTGTAATAACACACAGTGATTTACTTAAATGTTTATGCTGGCATAAACATATCTGCTAATGTTTTTCCAGGATTTGACCCATGATAGTCAGTAAAATAGTTTATTCAATTCACTCCATTTATATAGGATGCTTGAATTTCACTGCTAGCTCCTCTTCAGCACCAGCAGTGCTTATGCTCAATATTAACTCTTTTTCCCTTCTGTCTTTCTTTTCTTGTCCCTGTTAAATCAAATTAAAGCAGCACAAAAACGCAAAGTCATTGACGGTTCTTCACCCAAAAGCAAGACCCACTCCCTTCTTGCCATATAGGCAGTGACGAATTTTTCCCAGCTACACCAGGAGTCTTCCATTCTTTCCATCCTAAAAGTGGAAAGAAGGACCATGGGCCCCGAAGCAGCAGGAAGCTCCTTCCCAGCTGCTAAGATGGACAGAGATCACATCAGGGAACCCCACTGGCTCCAGCAGCTGGGAAATATCCACTTGGGTGTGTGGGTTGGACTTGTGAGACTATTTGTGGAATCTGTCTATGTGCAGCTTATAAATTCTGTGCTGATATTTTGAAGCTGTTGGTGTAAAAATTCTTGAAAACTGGAACGCCAAAGGTGGTGTGAATCCACAGCTTCAGTGGGCTGATTTGACCTCTGAAAGTGCCTGTGCACCATCCCCATGGGCAGCCTATGGATGTGCTGCAGACCCAGCTCCTGCCTGTGATGTGGCCGCCTCAGGTTCAGTGCTCTGTGTCTTCTTTTGCTGCCAAAATCCTACCAGATGCTCTCAAGATCAGGGCTAAGAACTGTATTTTGACAGAAGAGTAAGTGTGTTAAGGAGATGAGTTAAAAATGCTGGTGTTCAGAGGAGATAACTGAATACAGAGCGGTTTTTCCTAGAATCTTGGCAGTGGGAATAACTATCCCTTGGAAGGTGGCTGACATACATGCCTCAGAGAAGGGCTGAGGTAATGTATTTCTCATACAGGAAAGGATGATGTGAAGCAGAGCTGAATGGCTTTACTGTGGGTTGAGTCTCCCCAAACACACATTTTGACCTTGAGTCTTTTGAAGGACTCTGTTTTTATCAAAATTGCTTTAATTTCCTCCAATCTCCTTATTAATCCTCTTCCAGCTTTGTTAGGTTCAGCACTTTTCTGATGAGAGAATGACAATCCATGTAATCTTACCTCTTCTCTGGTCACTCTACATTGTTGAAGACAGAACCTGTTGATTTATTCAAATCTACCTGGCTGTGTAGTTTTCTTTGTCTGGGTCTGTCTCTCTCCTGCCTTTCAAACCTCAGTTATCTATTTATCACTCTGTCTCAGGTGCCAGGCATTCAGTCTCTGTCAGACAGAAACTATTTTTGCCTCTAGAAAGTGCTGAACACTCTAAAGGCACTTAACGAAGTGAATCTTTGATCCTTTGGGGATCACATTGTTATGAAAATATTATCTTTTATCAAAAGAGGAGATTGAAACTTCAATTTAATCAAAAAATACAGCACAGATGTCTGGGTGTAGGAAATCTCCCCAGCTGGTTACAGATTATTTATGGGAATCTGTATTCACCTGTCTGAATAAAACTACATTTAAGATGATTAATATAGACATAGAAGAGAGATCTATCTGAGCCTATTTTGCTTTTTCACCTAAACAGCTGAACTTTTTACCATCTCTTTATAACACAAAAGTCACATACTTTTGTCAGTGAACTGTATTTCTTTCTGTAAGAGCAGTTTTGGCTTCACTCCCATAGTGACAAACCACCAACAATACCTTTAATAAAGTACTGTGGGGTTTTTTTTCTTAGTGCCTCTTAACTTAAAGAATATATTCAAGGAAAGATATTAGACTCATCTTTGTTCAGATCATCTTGAATAAAAATATTGCTATCAATCCTTTTGTTAGTTTCAATCCACAGTTTTCAAAGAAAGGGACTGTTTTACATTTAAATATTTCAGATTTATAGACATACTGAAAACACACTGCAGAGATTTATTGCTGGTTTTTTTCTTGCCGCTCTTATAAAGATGGGTCTGTATTGCCGACACCACAAAGATGTAAACACTCTGGATAACAAATAAAGAGCAAGTCCCACCAAGAATGAGATCCAAGCCACAAGACCTATAAAATGGCTGTGGGTGTTGCAATGTTAAAAGCATTCTTGTTTGTAGACTGCTAAACTTGTTTTAGCAAGGACTTGAAATGGACTTCTAAAGGCTCCCTGTATGGCGTGTGCAGTACACACTGCTGTGTTCCTACTCTTTGTGAAGAGTACATGGCAGCTCACTTGCTTTTTGCTTTTCCTGCTTACATTTTGTTCTCTTTATTCTTTCTTAATTTTTTCTTCATTATCTTTGCTTTCCCTGTCTTTTCCATCTTAAAGAACATAGTAGAGAGTTTCTGTGCTCATTCTCTCCTCTCTTTAGTATCAGGCTTCAATCTGTGCCTGGCAAAGTGACTGGGAGCACACTCTAACCTTGAATACAGCTGAGTATCCAGGCCATGTGTGACAGCCATTAGTGCAGGACAAAGCTTCTTCACCATTTCAGAAGAGGTCTGTACTTCACCTTGAAAAAATAAATGAATGGGAATGCATTTCCCCACAGGTTACATATTACTTTTGCTTTATGAATATTGAAAAGATTAGTGAACATGCAAATGCTTAAGGCAATGTGTGCACAGATGTAAAGAGGCAGAGGAGGAAAGGGGGAAAATAAGGGAATAGAAAGGGGAAGAAATAAGTCTTATTAATGAAAGTTGATTAATGAACAGACCTTTATTGTTTGGGATGACTTTCAGAGAAACAGTTCCAAAAAGAAGCAGCAATGAATCCAGCATCACTGCTGCTACCCAGCTGCAGCCAACAGAGTGACCTCACAAAAGTTAGGCTTAAAAGACTTTTGACTGATCTCTTCAGCCCCACGAACACCAGCACTCATCTCCTTTGGCCACATGTGTCCTCTGTTCTTGTACTGCTGTTCAAATCACCAATCAGTCACTTTCTGTTTTTCGAGAGCAACATTCAATTCCTCTGCTAGAACACTGGTGTCTCCTTGGCTTCCTAGAGCAGCTCCTGCCCAGAGCTTCAGCCTTCCCTTCAGTCCAGTGCAGCAGATCTCAGGCCCAGTTCAGTGCTCTGCTCCTTCCATGCTCATGTGGCTCTGGTGTGAAGGGCTGATCCTCTAAATTGCTCCTGTACTTAAATGGGAAGATTTGGATCCTGACTATGAGCTAGTGGAGTTTTCTTGAATGTGCCAGAAAGAAGGTGGTTATGTTCAAAGGCTGCAGGTAGCTTTATAAAGATCCCGGTGGTAGTGAGGATGGAGAGAAAAGCCTTTACCTCTGCATTTTTAGTTTGACCAGGGAGGTAAAGAAGCACTTCAAGTAAATGTCATCAACTGCCTCAGTTTCCTTTAAAGACAAGGATGAAACTTTGAGAGCACTTCTTGATGGAGTTGCCTACAACTGGCACTAGAATTGGTGCAGTTCAGTCTCTTTATCTCCTGGGAATGAACAGTTCTTCTTGCAGAGAACCCTAATGTTCTGTGTTTGCTACTGTGCCTATTCCTGTAACTTAACAAGCTCATATGAGGATTTATGTAAGCAAATGGCATCTGCTACATGTCAAGATAAAATATGGGTCAACACTTTGATTTAAAGATGATGCCTTGTGCTGTGTAATGCTAAATAATGTCATGAGTCTGACATACCCATCAAAGCATGTGAGACACACCCTATAACATGTTTTAATTTAATTTATGCTTATGGAGAAAAAATTGTTTCCTTGCTTGTCAGGGTTTTTTAATATTACTGTTATTAAGAAGTTTCTTGGGCCAGCCTTTTCTTTAACTGAAGTGAATGCTCGTTGTCCTGTTCTTGGAAAAAAGGTACATCTGACTGCAAATTCCTCAGTACCAAGATATCAAAAGTCAGGATAAGGCAAAGAAAATAACAACTTTATGATTTACAGTTTGCTTGCTTTTCAGGGGAGGTGAAGGAGCACAAGGAAACCTTGGAGAAGATGGGGTGGCTGCCGACTGCCAAATTCAGTCTGCTTCTGCTGGCTCCTTAGAACACCCCTCCTCAGCTGTTTGCTTACCCCTTCAGAGTGCTGCTGTAATGCAGTGCAACACAGGTACCATTGTTCCTCTTATCTGTGGGATAAAACTGTTTGAAAACTTCAAAAAGAGCACTCATTTAAAAAAAAAAACAAACCTAAACCTCTCAGTAGAAGTGCACTATGGGCAGAGATGCAGGTACATCCTCTGCCTGGGTTTTACAATGTATGCTTTGATAAATTGAATTATTCATGTAATTAACTCCACTGTAGGCTACCACAGGGTTAAAAATTACCCTTTTACTTTAATCTTTAGACATTATTATTTGTAATCAGGTGTACAAATGCACTTTCAGGAGCACAGAGGGAGTAAGATCCTCTCGCCTACCGTGTGACCCGTGCAGGTGACCATGAACAGCTTGCTTAGCCAAGATTGGGTTCAGTACATGGTTTAGAAGTGAGTTATTTGCACAAGAGAAACCACTAGTACTGTGGTGACTTCCTTATCCCGACCAGGGAAATAATTCAAATATATATTTAACAAATTAGACTTGAAGTACAGGTAGGGCTGAAGAAGAAACTACTGGCCGAAGCAGAAAACTGAGTTTCCTATTCCGAAGCTTTGTTTTCAAATCCTCTCTATACTCACAGGCTCTGGAAGTTCCTGACAGTCCTGAAGACCTAACCTTGCATGGAACTGAGGAACTCTGTTTGTATCGTGGAGTTTTATTATATTGGAAAAGATTTTAAATACTTCTGTGTTTTGAACATCAAGACACCACCATTGTTGTGTCATTAATGAATAATTGCTGATAAAAGGAGCATTCAAGTGGGCATTACAGATTTTATGACACATTAAGCAGTACAGAATACCTGTCCCATTGTGGCCATATTAATAGCATGAATAATTACATGTTTCTGAGTGATAATAAAATCAGTAATAACATACCATGTGAAACACAGAAATATGACTGTGCCATTGAGGAAGCACAGAGAATTGCACTGAAAGTATGGTGTCAACAAAATGGGGCTGCACCTTGGTGGGACACAACTCTAAATCCAAATGTTAAGAGACGGCTGAAGACTCAGATTCTTTCCCTAATTTTCCTCCTTTTGAAGTGCATAAGGGCAGGAAGAGCCCTTTGAGGCCCTGACACCTGAAAGTTGAAGACTCACTTAATGCAGACTCTATGACAACTATCAGATGTCTCCCTTCCAGAAGGAGAAAAGCTAGGAGTGATGATTTCGGGGCATCAGCTGGAAGCGCTGGCTGGATAGGCAGAAGGAGCTCTTAGGAAAGGGGAGTTGGTGTACACTGGAGAAGTTTTCTCGAGGCTGATTTTTTGGGACTGACCATGGAGGGGAGTTTTCAATGATGGTTTAAAAGCACTGAAACCTTTCACCAAGGACTGCACAGTCTCTGCTTCACCTCTCAGAACAGTGGTCAGTTAGAATAATTTTCTTCAGTTCTTCGAGTAAAGAAGAAAAACAGTTTACACATTAATTTCCCCAATGAGTTATTTCTATTTCTGTGTATAAACCAGCCATTAACTTCCTCAATAACTTTGAAATAAGGAACCACATTATTCATTATTATAATTTCTATGGTAGTCTCATGACTTGGGACAGTGTATCCCAATGGTTCCTTGGCACCCAAGGCACAGATGGATTTGTGTCATTCTGCAATCTCTAATCACTGCTCCCATCTGATAGCTCTGATATTTTACAGCTGAGGTGGCAGCTTGACTGAAATAATTCCATTTTATTCAGCAAGGACCAAAGACTTACAAATGTTCCCTTGCCTCTTTGTACCATAAATGAGCCAACTGTAATGACCAGATTTAGTGTTTCTCACTGACAAGCCTAATCCTTACACGTGCACTTTAGTTTGCCCATCAAGTCAATCCCCATGAAAACCCAAGTTATATTTTCCCATCAATATCAGTGACATGATCAAATCTTTTCTGGTACTTATCTTTGCAATCAGGTTGTCATTCCTGAAATATCTCTCATACTTTCCCACAACAAAGACAATCAACAAAGAAGCTGGAAAAAAGTCACTTTTTGATGAATACAGATTTTCCTGTATCTTTTTAAGTTAGCTTATCCACTAAAGCTGTAATTAATTCTTATATGTGATTATGTTTTTTCTTCTGATCCCAGCTTAAAGCCAAATCTGTGCAATAGGACCAGCCATATGAAAAATCCCTCAGCTATTCAACTAAACACATACTAAATCCACATTTTAAAAGATGAAATTCAGAAACATGTAATGACTACTGCACGAACAACAGTCTAAGTACAGAAGTCCATTTCAACTCAAGCAGCTATAATTTACATGGCAAGTAACCTAATTACACTGTGCTTTTTAGTAATGTATTGTTCTATGACCTTTTTGATTGGACTAGGAAACATTAGCAGTCAGAATGTTAAATGCTTAATCACACTGGTGAGTGATAAGTGAGTCATTCTGAAAGATCATTAGAAATATCAGTGGAAAAACAGTAAAAAAAATTGAACTCTGAAAACCTTCTGATTCACATAAAAAAATGCACATCAAAATAGCTTGGATGTGAATACAGTAGTTTGCTGCAAAGATCTTTTGTAAAATTCCAATTACATAAACATCTTATGATTTGGTGACTGAACTGTAGTGTCTTTTAATTAATGCCATGAGTGGCAAGAAAATTAAAATATAGCTTTTGTTTTACACTTTGTACTAGAAGAAATATAAAATACTTAAACTGAAATACAATCACACTAGGACTCCAAAGTGTTTCTTATGCAGAATGTGTTTTTAACAGACATATTAAAGACCTAAAATCACATAAATGCAGAAGCGGGCTGCAATGATATGGCTGGGATGAGGATTTTATTGGAGTGCCTTTACCACAGTTTTAGAACTGCTTAAGGATAACATCTCTCAGCTACTGTTTTCTCATGTTTTACATCTAGGTTTGTATTTCACAAAATAAACACAAAATGTGAGTTTATCTTGTGAGTGAAATTATATGCAAGGAGGCTTACAGAGACTGGTGAAATCAAATCTCATTAGTATTTCCTGCCTTTGAACATAACTAATGACAGGGTTTCAAAGACTGACAGATCTCTGAATGAACGGCAACAATGGCCATTGTCATCTTGGAATGGTGCAGGAGCCATTTTGAAAATTGTCCAAAGAGCGGGGAAAAAGTTTATACTTTTGCAGAGTGGACATGAAGACTGAAAGTAGCCTGTGTTAGGCCCTTGTCTCCAATTTTCTGCCCTGATTAATTACAAAGACTGCTAATTGTGTATTGATGTTAGTTAAAACCATTTGGCATTTGCTATCTGTCTAGTCATGTCAAAATAAAAAAACTTTCTATGTAAATGTTGGGTCAAGGAAAGTACCATAGTGATTTTCCCTCATTCATTTTTGTTTATAAATCCTTTAAGCTATAAGTATTTGTATTTGTATCATATTGAATTGACTGTAATGGGTTAAGAAAAAAATTAGGAAAAAAAAAAGGCAATTATAAAAATACGGAGTGGAAGTGGTGATTTCTAAATGTCATTAGTCTATGGTGATTCTGCCACAGTTTGTAAACAATGAAAGGATCTGATTTTCAGCAAGTCGGCTATTCATGTGGTGCACATCTCATTTCTGTTTACTGTTGTTACACATCACCACACAAGTGAGCAGCTGAATTCTGCCTTTCCTTCCCTGCCTGGCAACACTGACTTCCTTACCCAGAGCTTCTCAGCCATGGCACAGCCAGTGTCCCCTGCACTGACAGGACCCTCTCTGTGCCTTACGGTACACTGAATTTCAATTTCCAACTCATATTTATATATACTTTGCCTTTTAATTCCCTCTGTCACCCAAACTGATTGATTGGATGATTGCTCCACAATGACTCACACATCTGGGAGCCCAGCATCTGGATATGTTCCCATTTAGTGCATGCTTCCAAGAGACATCTTACATTGTCAGTGGTGAACTGCATTTGCCTCCTTCTACCCTACATCTTGAAATAGTCCAGAAGCTGCTTAGTCCCGGGGGTGGTACCTCAATAATTGCTTTACCTCCAAACTTAGGGTTTCATTTACTGTTAGTTCCATGAGTCTGAGTCAGTTAAATGAGCACTGAACTACTATTGCTGAAGTCACAAGTTTCTTATCTACAACATTCGGGGATCAACCACAGATACTTGTGGTGGCAGAGCAACACATGGATTTGGCCAACCATCTTCAGATCTGCTGCAAGCCACATGGGAACATCATGTGTAAGAACTGATTTCTTTGCAGTTTAAGGGTCTTAAAGCCAATGTTTAATAGCCGTTTTCCAATGGGACAGCAAAGCATAGCCTAGATCTAAATGCCTTGCAAAATGAATGCACATAAGGCTGTGTTTGCTTTGTGCAATGCAGTCCAGCCTCCAAGGTGATGCTCCTGGGGAACATATTCAACTGCTGAGGCCTACAGGAAAAATTTGAAACAAAATACTTCAGCTAAATAACCAGGCTTGCTCTCAAATCAAAACTACCTTCCCTAATTCTCAGCATCCCTCAGACCATCATCCCACAATTTTCCTGCTTGCCCAAAGTTACCTGAATGATGAGGATGTCTTTCTCCTTTTAATAAAAATGTTCATTTTGAGATAAAAGACTTTATCCTCCCTGCCATATATATTTGACCTTTTTAAAATTAGCTTGTGTTCTGACACTGCCCCAGGTCCCTTGCACACATCCCTTTTGCTCTCTACCCTCTGCCAGGCAGAATTGATCCCATCACCCTCCTGCCACTGCTAATGCCATTTCTGCCACAAGCAGCCACTATGATTCCCTATGGTGCCTTTGCCACTCTCCACACAAACAAATCTTGCTTTGAGCAGAATCAAGATTATCTTTTCAGGCCTCCAGCTGAAGGTAGTTCCAGAAAGGGAGATGTGGCCTGTGCTGCTCCATGTAGAATGACAGTGTCTGGAAACTGAGACACAAGGGAGGGTTGGCATTTGCCAGCTAACTGCCTCCTGTGTTAGAAGCTCTTGGATGGAATCTGAAAATGATAATTGGTGAAATAAAGAAAGAGTCCAACCCAAACACAGATCCAAAAAGGCACAGAGGCAACACAATGTGCACATGGTGTCTCACAATTAACAGCAAGGGGAGAGATTTCAACACATCTGCAGAAAGGTACCAACAGCCCATGTTGACATAAGAATATCCATTATCTGAGAGTAAATCAAGAAAACTGAGGCCCAAAACACTAGAATTTGGACAGCTGAGAGGACTCAGAAAAGGTGTTGAGCTATGTCTCAGATAAAATATAAGTAAAAAACTGTAATAGAGCAAAGAAAGTATGAAGTGAATTATGTTCAGATAATTATTAATTGATATTGTGGCAAGGAACCTGGGAGAGTTCAAATGTGTTGTGTCCCTGTGGTGCTGACTCCTTGGTGGATCATAGAGAGATCACAGCAAAAAGCTGGAGAAAGCAATTTCTTTTTAACTTGTCTTGAATTCTAATAGTTAACTCCATTTCTAAAGGGAAATTCTGTAGTTTCCCAGAAGAAATCCTTGATGAAAGAATGTAAATATGAAAGATGTTTTGGTAAGGTACTTTCTTTGACCAATGAAAGAGTTGTGTTTTGTTCGTTGTTCATTTTCTTGGACTGACTGTGCTGGAGACACACAGACACAGTTGGACAGACAACCACTCCAGCTAGCTAGCCTAGCTGGAGAGAGAAAAGCTTGATCTTTCCTTTTCTTAATAATAAAGCCTTCTGAAAAATCTATGAACAGGAAGTGATTTGTAGACCAGGCCCTCAAAATAGGGCCAGATCATTTCTACATCTCCCTATTGCAATGCAAGTCATCACAAGCAATCTGGAGGAACTACATTTCTTAGTCCTTCAGGAGTATTCTGAAAGCATTATCCATAAGATATAAACTGCACTGGACTGCTCAACTGAAGCTCCTCATCTACAGTTTGTTGCCTGAATGCGAGGATAATCACATAACTGCTTTCGGATAACTACCAACCTTATGTCAAGTAAATATTTTTCCCATAGGAAAACTGATTGAAGACAAAAGATATCATTGTTTCAAAGAAAGCCAGGTAAATTGAATAAGAGGATTTGGATTATATTTCATGTTTCACCAAGCCACAAATATTGAACTTCTGTTCCTTCAATTTCAAATATATGTCTCTTCAGATTAAGAGCAAGGATTACTATTTACTACAGCTGACTGGATCATGCTAACAAGGGATACAAAAAATATGGGGTTCATCAACTTCTAAAGTAAAGTGAACAGAATATGTACATATTGACAAAAATGTTGAAAAACTATAAATAACTTCTTTCAAAGACTTTTTCTGGCCATTTTCTCTGTGTGTGGTTGTATAAACATGCCTTAACTCTGAAGGATTACTGAATCATAAAGGGATCTGATTTTCAAATTATCTCTATTCATCAATTTTTTTTCTTCTAGATTCATCAGGAAATAAATTAGATAAACAAATTCTCTACCAGTTTTCCGGCTGTTTTTAAAAAATTCGTCATGGAGACAAACAGTTTGGTTGGGTATGTCCAAAATATGCTGTGCCTCTTAAGCACCTAAGGACAGAGCCAGACACTCAGATACCCACACTCCCTTTGGCACACCCCAGCAGAAGAGAAAGGGCCAAAAGTACTGTAAGCCACCATTGTTTCCCCTTGGAACAGGTGGGACCCCCAAGGGGTTCCCAGAATTGTCATGGGGAAACTGTGAGAGGCTCTGAATTATGGCTGTTAGACCCCAGGGCCACACCTGCCTCTAACAGCACAGCCCTTCCTTCCCTCCTTCCCCAAGGAATGGCATAAGGAATTTGCTGGCAAGGATGTGCTGCTGGAGACAGCGTGGAGTGCAGCCAGCCCTTGGCCATGAGCCTCCTCCAGCACACCTGACACCATCGGTCTGGAAGGAGCTGGTGCTGGTGGGGAACATTCCTGGTGACACGGGAGAAAGTCTTTCTCTTTAACAAACACTATATAATGCTTTCCCACACAGCTTTTCTTCTCCTATTCTCCAGAATGTTTGAAAACAGTCCCTACAACTATAGCTTACGAGTTTTGCATGTGTGTTCCTCTTAGTCATTAATGGAAAGTCAAATAAAATTGGTTAAAACCAGACTCCTGTGAACCTTTAAAACTACTTAAAATGTAGATTTTTACCTTCTCTAATTGCACAAACTGACAATAATTAACATGTGTGTTGTCACAAATACTCAAAATCTACTGAAATGTGTTTCCCTGCTTTCTTTTATTAAATACCACATTTATTAAATTTCACAATGAAATCAGTATGTTTTGAATTCTGCATAATCTTGCATTTTCTGTAATTTCCAATACCATTTTCGGCAGCAGTCTTAAGAGAGGTGCAGATGTGAAATATATAACTATAGTATATAACCTTCTTTCCTGAGGCCAGCTTCAATTGTTTTTGCTCATGTGCAGAACACAATTCCATTTTTTAATATTTTTCAGACTAAAAGCAGTGAAACTTCTTCCTAAATAACACGTGACCATCAGCATCTAAACACCACAAACAACAGCTGCAATAGTTGTATTTTACACATAATTGCTAAGTGGTTGTTTCCAACAGATTTTTTTCCGCTCTGTTACTTTTACACAGACTTCAGCGTAAGCCCTTCCCAGGACACTCTCATACTTAATCAGAGATGACTTGTCAATGCCTTCTGGAGGGCACTAACATCTACATATGTCACTAAGCCTCCCCAAGGGTACTGCAGCTTCACAAGGGCTTTCAGTATTCCATTAACAGAAACTGAGCCAATCCCTGAACCCAGCAGTTGGGGTTTTGGTAGAAACAAAGAACTGAAGAAGACCTCCTACATCTTTGAGTCAACTCCCCTGCTATTGTAAGCAACACACCCTACAATTTTGGTCAGAAACTTGTCAGCTCACAGTAAGAAGAACAATGGTACAGATCTCAACAGGCCCTGGTTCCAGGAGGAGCATCTCAAAGCAAACTCCAGCCATGCCACCACCAGGACACTGGAATGGATTGTCAGTAACTGCAATTAATGTGTTCAAGGAGCAACTGGACGTGGCACTCAGTGCTCTGGGCTGGGTGACAAGGTGGGGATCGGGCACAGGTTAGACTGTGATGACCTTGGAGCTCTTTTCCAACCCACAATGAGTCTAGGATTCTGTGCTCTGCCTAAAAACTCTTCTCCCCACACAGCTGCCTTAGACTCAAGCACAGGGGGATAACCTGCAGCTTGTGCTTCATAAAAACTCTCTGAACAATCCTCCCTCTGAAAAGAATTTTTGCCTGAAAAGAACTGAACTGGGGCAGCACAGAGATGTGGAAGCACAGGGCACAGTAACAGGAACATCATTCAGCAGCTTTACTGACAACTAGGGGAATGAGAAGCAATCAGGAGCCCGGCTGTGCATATGGAATTGTTATGGCGATCATCTGCCTTAGGATCCCAGATAATCTCCAGCAAAAGCATCAGTCTTGTGAACATCTTGCATTTAGGAAGCTTTGGGAAAACAAGCTGAAGGCCAGCGGTGCTGCCCATCTCAATGTCATGCCCAAGCTGTCACTGTACCTACTGACTTACCCACTTGGAACTTACACGGCACTTCACAGCTTCTCTAAATGCCAGCAAAGGTTATGTGCACAAAGCTGTTTGCTCCTCCCCTAACACATCAGAGGGTGTGTACAATGGAGACCAACACATGACTTTTAACCTGGAGAAAGCAGGGAATGAAGAAATGGGAGTCAGCGTTATTCACCACTCCAGCCAAGAGTGTTATAATGTTGCAAACATCTATATCTAATCCATCCAAGTGTGTAGGATGGGGAAAATGAACTAACATCAAACACATCAAAGGCAGTGCATCAGCTATCCTCCCTGTAGCCACAGACCACGAGATGGCCATGAGACCTTCTCGCTTTGCATCCTTTGCATGTGGAACTTCAGTCTGATAAAAGGAGAGGCCACAGAGCTCCCATTTCCAGGAAAGGACAAGACGCAATTGGTCTAAATTTGTGGAATTAAATAAAAAATAGTGTGATAGCAAGAGTTGGTGAGCATGTCAGGCATCACCTAAGTTAAAAACACTATCTCATTTTTTTCCTTATATTCTCATAAGGTTTAGAGTCTTTTCCACTTAAACATCTGGGGAGGCACCTTTTTTCCTGAATTATACATAAATCTCATTACACATATAGTGATATGTAAAAGACACACCAAAAAAAAAAAAATTTTAGATCAAAATATGAACATAGAAATATTTCTAGTTGAAGAAGCAGAAATCAACCCAAATAATTCTTGACGCAAAACTGAGGAGTGTTTAGTTACTTTTAAGACAAACAGAAACAGAAAACTATTTAGTAGTGCCAGTAGAGTTAGTGCTTATTTTGGCATATTTTACCTTCTCAGTCAACCAAACAGAACCAACCCATTTTCAACAGCCATTGGCTTTTTATAATCTGTGCTGTCAGAGCTATTAAGAAGCTAAAACCAGCTTGTACAATACATATTTATTGATTTCTTTTGTCTGACAAGATCTGTTAGAAATACTAAATGAATGCACAAAAAATTGTCTACATTAAAATATTTTTTAAAAAATGTTTAGTACAAATATTTTAATGAAACAAGGCACTTTTCTGCACATGTGGGAATTTATGGTAGAGAAAAACAAGTTTGATTGGATCTGATTCTTTAAAAGAAGATCAAGAGTGTGGCTTTCTACACTTTTTAAATTTGCAAAATAAACCACAATTTAAAAAAAAAAAAGTAAAAAATGCAGCATTCCAGTAAATGCCAAGACAAAATTGGCTTATGTTCAGTCTTATGATAAAATGTATTTTAAACCATATAATCCAAAAATGAAACATCATCGATTTAAATAAAAGCTAACCTACACTCTAAGTTTAAAAGTACCTACTCAAAGACCTAACCATTTGTGGTTATGTCTACAAATAATTTGTGACTTGTGAGAGCAGACACAAAACCCTGTGAAGAGTCTGTTGTGTGGGTTCCACCCTTGCTGAACTTCTTCACTCCCTATTTTCCTATTCTCTTGGCTGTTATGTACAACAGTGGAAGGATTGTTCCTGCTCTCTGTTTGGAACTTGCCACACTTTGACACAGCTGCATACAGAAGGAGGTAAGTGAAGTAACACTGAGTTTGTAACTCACACACTTCCCTCTCCTGCAGCAGGAGAGGGTTTTGCCCATTCCAAGCTGACTCCTCACAAAAAGCCTGTACAACGTGGTTCAGCTTTTTTCCTGCATTTACCTGGAACTGCACAAAGCTCAGTGTCGTGATCCTGACTGGGAACTGATACACAGCCAAGCTATTTGCAAATCTGGAGTAAACCTTGTGCAAGGTTTTTTTAGCATAGAATGGATGATTCTTACTCAGCAACAAGACTGTTAGAATTAACAAACTGATGTTCTTAACATTAGTTTCATTTAACCCATCACCCCCTGGCTCATTCTATTGTGATAGAAATATTTAATCACTTAAAAATGTCAGTGGATAATGTGAAATACACGCAGAGGCTCACCAAGGGGAACCTTTTAAGGTTCATTCAACACGATTTCTTTCCCAAATCTACCTTCTCTCTCATCTTCATTCTGTGCAATTTGCCAACATTTTTCTCCTAATTAGTCACTATTTAGGGATTTTGCAAGTACTTTGACCTCAGCAATCCAGAATATCTGGAATTTAGTAGATTAGGGAATTCCACTGGCTTTGATTTGATTTTTAATTTAAGGCAGTAATCTAATATTGCATTATTCTTCCATGCAGTATGACTTTGTGCCATCCAAAATATACGCTCATTTTGGGGAAAGAAACTTTCTTTTAAATTAATTTAGCCTTTTAAAATAACACTTTTTAAAAGAATGTCTGCTTATGAGACACATTTGAAAGCATCATAAGCTAAACCACAACCAAAACAGTAGTGGATGGAAGCAGAAACATATTTTAAGTTGTGATATGACTTAACAGGCCTTCACAATTGCAAGCCAAAATAAATGCTTTGTGTTAATTCAGATAAAAGATAATCCATAGAAAAAGAACAAGGATGATCGGTTGCATTTTGCCTTTAAGATATCCACATCATGAGGGGAAAAAGTCTATGTTGACTACAGTTCAGCACATTTCCTACCATCAAAAAGCAGCTTTATCTTCTTGATATGCACTTCCTAAAGACACTCATCTTTCTTATTTTTCCCTATGTTAGTTTACAACAGTCTGGTTGTCCTGTATTTAAATAAGTTAGTATGTCAAAAATATAATTTGTTTAATTACATGTGCTCTTTATTGCAATACCACAGAGCTAGACTTGAAAAATTAGCTTTGATGCAGCCAGTTGCTGACAACATTAGTGCATCTCCATGATGTTACTGACATCAGTGTAGGAGAGGTTAGACAAAGCAAGTGTCTGGGCACTCAGTAATTCAAAATGAAAGGCAAGCTTTTGCTGGGTTTTCTGATTTTTGCTTTGCTTCTGGAAAGTTAGTAAAAGTGACTCCCAGCAGCAACTATTTTTAGAGGTAGTAAGTTCTGTAACTTTGAACCCTTTTGTGGTTGTGTAGAATGTGCCAGTATTCAGGAAAATTAACCTGAAAATCCATTTTACAAGATATGGAGGAAAGAATTCACTGAGCTTGAATAATAAATACCAACAAGCATCTAAAACATTCTAAAATGTGCCTTAAGCAATATTTCCTTTCCTTTCTCTGATTAGTGATAACAATATCTTTCTAAATAGTCCTCTACATTCTCCTACCCATTCCCTGACTGAGAAGCCTGACAATCAGATATATCCAGCTGAGAGTTGTGGGTTTAGAGGGGTTTCTCCCAAATGCAGGTGTTTCCTGAGGTTCTAAAAGCGAGCAAAGAACTCCCAGGCTTTGCTTGCAAAATGTCCAACAAGACAAGCCATTTAAAGTAAAAGCTGTTTCTTTCCTTGTTGCCTTGTTTTGCCTGATTTCAAGAGAAATACATCAGCCAGGACAACAGAACGTGTCAGAACAGAACCCGTTGCCAGAATATGTCAGTTTAGATCCCCCATCTGCTATATATGGTTTTGTGCAAACTCTTGATAATCAGCTTCTTGTGCTTTAGATATCTACAGGAATAACAGCATTACCCTGTCTCACAGGCCTATTTTTAAGAGAACAAAGACCAAGAATATAAAACTGACAGCTATTTGTGGTAATGGAAGCTAAATACACTTTAAAATAGATAAATTTTCTATGCCACATTTGGTTTATTCAGCCTGCATATTAATCAGGGCAAAGAGAAGGTCTTGTTCCTTTCGGTAAAGTGCAATGCAAACACAGTTGTTATATACGGGTTGGCTATTAATAAGAGATACTCTTAGATTCAGGACTGAAATCTGATTTTCCTGGCAGACTTTCCAGAGTTAGCACACTAGGAAAGGAGACATACCCTTGGGGAGGAGCAAGTCACAGTGGGTTTGGTTGTCAGGCAGTTTAAATGGCAACGTTAGCAAAATGCTGCAAATGAATGAGGTTGCTAAAAGCAGGAGGTGGCTGGGACAGCCAGGTTTCTGCAAGGCCTGCTGGTTCCCCAGTCCAGGAAGGCAATTACACAGTCAGTCCCTGCTGCAGTGTGAAATGGATAATGACACGCCCCAGTGACCCTAACTCCTGCATTCAGCACTTTGGGGCATTCCTCATCCCCAAAACAGATCCTGCTGACCAGTCCTCAGCTGGAAACAAGCCAAAATCACCTCTCCAAAATATTTAGTTTCTAAAATATTTATTTTAGATTCCAAAATATTTAGTTCAGCTTTGGTAAACTGCATGTGAGTTTTATGATGCCTCAGGAACTTCACTGCACATTCAGTAGTCCCACTTTTTAGACAGCCAACCACTGCTTGTTCTTGCACTTTTATTCTGTATATTCTGGGGTTCAGAGTTCTTTTTCACATTGATTATGTTACACATTTTAGACCTCATACACTATTTTGCTGAAGCTCAATATAAGCTATGTAAGACTGTCTGACTCCAATAAACATCCCTCTTTTTGTTTTTGTTTTTTTTTTTTAAAGGACACACACTCTTCCTCAAAGGAAAGACTGGGGAAAAAAATTATATTTTAAATTAAATGAGATCCAGCATTTCCCACTCTACACAATCATGGTATTTAGAGATATCGAAAGACATCCTGGAAAATGTGGAATTCATAATTTTTTGTAAGATAAAAGTTGATGGAATAAATAAAAATATACTCTGTATCACTTCCCCATCCAATCCTACCATCCTACTGAGGGCTACCACAAGGAATAAGGTATCCAGAATTCTGCTTCCAAAGCCTGCTGACTGCACCATAAGGTAGCCACTTTCTGAGCTTTCTGTTTGAACATGCCTTGTACACATGTGAAGAATAACAAAATGAAACAAAGGCAATTTTAAAACATAACCAAAGAAGCATCAAGTCATCTTCTGCTTTCACAATGTACAGTGGCAAAACAAAATAGTTGCTTTTATGACTGTGCATCTTTTTGTTAAAGAGGAAGTTATATGTTTAATTTCACCAGTCCTGTGAATCATGACTTCCTTTCCAGCAGCTTCCGACATGTCTCTCTTCAGTGCAGTCTGGGTGAGACTAGACAATTCCATACTTTTTTACCAGGAGAAAGTTGGCCTGATCTTTAACCATAAAAAGTCCGAACAGAATTTAGTTAATCTTTCTTTCTTTCTGTCTCATACCTGCTTCTTATGAATCAAATATGTCAAGCCACATTAGGAAGAACTTTAACTAACATAAACTAATTCTGAATATTGAATACTGGGTCACAGTGGTAACTTGCTCACAATGAGTCCATTAAAGAGAAAGAAAAATCTCACCAAGACCTTATTTCAGAAAAATCAAGAAATTGCAAAGTGTTTGCGAGGTTTCCATCCACCAAGAGACAGGCTTTGTCTGGAATATTTTCCACCAGAAAACATTTCCTCAAGTTTTGCAAAATGAATTTGGAGAGTATTTTTCTTCTGATATAGGTGTTAGGTTAAAGAATACAGCAGCACTGAAGCCAGATCACATAAAATACAGTAACTGCTGATAACTTGTGAGCAAGTAGAGAAGGGGACACTGGATGTGGGCACCAAACAGGGCTCTGCCCACCTGTCCCAGGAGCCTGAAGAGGGCTGGCAATGGGGACAGCATCCTGCATCCTGTGAGGTCACTAAGAGACAACCTCCCAGCCCTGGCTGACAAAAGCATGGAGCCCCAAGCACTGACATGCATGGCTCTGGAATTTACCAAGGCCCAGTAACTCAGTGCACCAACACTCTTCAAAACTTCCTTTCTTTATACACTTCTATCTGAAAAATGACACTGCAATTAGCACATGTTATTAAAAACAAAACAACCTCCTTCTCTTTCTTTTGGAATCTTGAACATTGCTAAAACAGGAATGAGAGGTTTTGGCACAGAATCTCCAACTCCCAACCGTGTAATTCCACCAAAATTTTTGCATATCACTCGTAAGGGATATTAGTTTCTAAGGTGTACTCTGGGGAATACGGCCTTTCACATTTCTAATTATTAGGGGGGATTGTTCTTAATGACAATATTAAAATTGGCAGTGATTCTAAGATGAGTAGAGATGACCAAAACCTGAATCTGCCACCTTAATTCAAAATGTAAAGTGCATAGATACAAAATAACAGCATGGGATCCATCACTCAATTACAGAGCTCCCACTAATTCAGGCAGATAATCTGAGATTTTCAGTTACTGTGGGAATTTTCAAAGTAATTAATGGGTTTTGGACAACATGACATCATTGCAATGACTGACATTTGGTTGAACCTAATATGTCACTTAGCATTCAGTGCTAAGCAACCAAGCTCTCGGCATGGTGAATGTCTGAGACATGAGGTCAATATCTAAAGTGTACATACAACACAATCACTTGGAATCACCAGCCTCTGAGTGTACTCTGTAACTCACTTTAGTTACTATTTCAGTAATTCTACTCTTTCAGAAAACTTAAACCTTGAAAATGGACTTTCATACAAGCAAGCGTGTCCTCCGTAATTTATAGTTCTGCACTTGTTCTAAATGTATGCATCTCCCATTTGTTATTCCCTGTGGTGTTTGCTGCTTAAGTACAGAAGTTTGGCCAGCAAATAATAAAGACAAAACAAGATAAATTGCTTTAACTTGGCTTCCAGTTATTTCATATTTAGTCTAACTGAGCTTTGAGATACCGATCAAGATGGATTTTCAGGAGCAAAAGGCAGATCCAGAGGTGAGCTGACGTCAAAGTCCCACAATGAGGGACTGGGGACAGTGATTCAGTCTCATTTGGTAAAGAATAATTTAAAAGTCTCCATAGTGAAATCATAATTCTGATTACAACACCAGAAAATCATTGCATTGAGAAGCAAGTCAGATGCACTTCAACTTAATATTCCAAATGAAGAGCTAACTTTGATGAATTCTCGTTACGACATTTGTCCGCCTTCAGTCACTCTGTTCTCAGGCTTTCCTACATAGTGCTGCCTTACAAAACATCCATGAAATGTTACAGCTTTTCACAAAATAATTTTTTCCACTCAGAGAATGTTGCTTCAGGAACTGGTCCCACCTTTTCCAGGAGTAATTTGGCAAGGGTCCCACCCTGACCAAATCTGACCTCTGACCGATTGCTTCAAAACCTGCTCACCCCAAATGGGAATAACTGTCCAAGACATGTAATAATGATCTCACCTGACAGAAGGGGAATGATACAACTGAAGTAGCAGCCAGAGAAGTGGAAACTCAAAATGGATCACTTTCTTCCTTGCCGTGCTCTTTTTCTTTGCCAAATACACTCAAACAGGATGGATAATGTAACAGATGACAGCCTCAGCTGTAGAAGTTACAGCCCAAAGTATGTGATTCATATATACTGCAACTAGTTAAGGAGAGACATATTAAGTAATTCTGGAAGGAAAGCAGCACTTGTCAGTATCATTTTAGTGTTAATACAAGAAACCCATAGTTCTGCTTTAAACAACTGCCCCATAATTTGTGTCATATACCTTTCAGGCAGTTAGATGCACTTTTTCAGCAACATGACCAGAAAATGGTAGATATTTTTAGCATTTGGTTATGATTAAATTATGCTTCAACTATCCCAACATATCACTAAATGTCAACTCGATTCATGTTTAACCAACTGGCTTAGCTGTAGCTAGTATAAATACATTTATATTTTAATCTTGTCAAAGAATATTGGAAGATCAAATATTATTGACCACTGTTGGATCCCATTAACTCCAGTTTGATCACAGTGTTTTTACCTAAAATTGGGGTAAATGCCAACATTCTTACCCAGCTGCAGCTATATGAACTTTGCACATAAAAATGTAAATATTAGTATCTCTGCATTCCTATGTTTTTTATCTTTACATGTGATCAAATCTGAGCTACAGCTGAACCACTTTTAAGACATTAAGGAAACTTAAAAGCATGTAAAGAAGTGTCATTTTAGAAGACAAATTTATGCTCCAGTGAGCCTCAAGAACTTCATTGAACCTTCAAGTTTTATGGATCTTTCATCATAACAAATGTTTATGTTAAGCATGTGACCTACTCAGAGTGTAATTTTTCATTTCGTCAAAAAGTCTGCCCTTGACCTCTGAATTGCAGACAAAATTCTTAAGCCTAACATGGATCTTCAAACCAATTCTACTGAAATTTATTTCCTTAACATCAATTCAGTGAAAACCATGAATCTGCAAATTCACAGAAGAAATGCATGACAAAGGGAAGAAAATCAGGACAACTCTCTTCCAAATCCAAAGTTGGCCTATCTAGATTCAATGTTAAAATGTATTTAAAGGAAATTTTCAAAAACCTCAAGATGGTATTTTCCATATAGCCACTATATGAGAACTTCACATTCCACACACTCTAAATTTAGTGGAAGACTAAAGATTAAATGGGAAGTTCCCATTTAATGGAAGACTGATACTAATTAAAGTAAGAGTTGGATGTGTCCAAAGGATCAACTTTACTCCTACGATTGTACCTATTTCTCACTTTTTTTTCCACAGAACAGATGTTTTTCGCAGTTAAATGTTTGTTTTGAAACTATTTTGGGCAGTGTTATAGCCTAGATAAAACTTGGAATAGTTATAATACTTAGACAAAACTAAAACAGAATTTGGCTCTTTGTGTCTTATTTCCACACTTCTAACTTCGGGCCTGTAAAGATCTCCTGAAGCATCTTCTTAAACAGCTGGGATCTGAACAAAATTCTTGCACTAATATAAAACACTGTATTAGCCGCTTGGGACATTTTCAAAAGAATTTTGTATCCTAAAGCAACAAAGATTCAAATGAAACAACTTTTTTCCTCTTACTGCTTGTTGCACTCAGAATGCAGATACTAAGATGATACATGATGAATAACTATGGATGCACAAACAGAACCCACCAACATTTTATGGATATTAAGTTTTCAATTTGTCAACTTTAGTTCAATCCAAATTTCAGGCTCTTCTCCTCCAGTCCCTCCTTGGGAGCTATTTTCACTAAGCTCAATGGAATTGCACAGATAGAATATGACCCAAATGAGCATTCAGTTGTGCTCCAAAAAAATGGGTAAAAAGAAGTCAAAGGTTGTCATCCTCTTGCTGAGAAGAGCTTAGCTCTCGGCTGAAAGAAAAGGAGTCACATGGCTTCCAAAGCCATGGAGTAAGGAGGTATTTGGTCAAGAATGGCTGATTAATATTTCTGGGTGGTTTTTTTGTTTGTTTTGTAACACTCCCACTTCTCAGCTTAAAACTGCTCTTTTAATGGATTAAGAATTGCATTTAATCAGCCAGCCTTCACTGGATGGGCCAGACAGGAGTCACTGTTCACCTTGCTTTTAAACGTGCCCATCTTAAGCTGCTTTCAAAACACATTTGATCTGGTTGGACTCTGTAGGTCAAACTGCACATGCCCTTGGGCACCCTGAGCAGAACACAGCACAGCCCCAGAACGGAAAAGGGACTGATGGCTCACTCAGAACCAGGTTTGGGCTTGGGACTTTGGGGACTCTTTCAGGCTCACTCAGTAAGGGCCAGATGTTCCCGTGACCTGTCCCACACAGATCTGTGAACAATTTTGCTCCAATTACTGCAAATGCTGTCTGGTATACTGGGAGCTTATACCAACAGCCATCCATTTGACAAGTCGTCACACAGTTAGCAGCTAGCAGGGACATTTATGCTACTTTTTAAAACATTATCATATTGATTTTGCTCTCTTAGTCTTCCGGACACTGCAAAATTCTGATAGAGTGTTTGTTTTACAGTCCAGTATTCTATGATTGATTCACCTGCCACAATCTCAACTATGGGAATATCACATTTGTCACTAATCCCAGAATCACAGAATATAATA
>VZRF01003572.1:7628-19921 GCA_013396875.1 Vireo altiloquus | reverse complement strand
AGGGAAAGGGAAAGGGAAAGGGAAAGGGAAAGGGAAAGGGAAAGGGAAAGGAAAAGGAAAAGGAAAAGGAAAAAGAAAAGGAAAAGGAAAAGGAAAAGGAAAAGGAAAAGGAAAAGGAAAAGGAAAAGGAAAAGGAAAAGGAAAAGGAAAAGGGAAAGTTGCGTGCGTTCCCAGCGGGAAAGGACAGGATGTCCCCTCCAAGGGGCAGGTGTGAAGGAGGGGGTCACATATCCATAGCCCCCTCCCCGCCCCTCACATGCATATCCAGCTCGGGGCACCCAGTGTGGCCATGGAGCTGCACACTCACTCTGCAACCAGATTGTCCTGCTGGGATAATAATACAATACAGGCTCTATTCTCACATCTTCTACTGCTTGTAGATAATTCTCTAACAGAATTATAAGCAAAATAAATTCTCGTTGGCTCATTGTAATATAATTTGGAAACTCAAAGCATTGCAAAGCCCGCCAGGAGCTTGGGAGATTCCTAAAATGATAGTAACCAGAAAGCCACAGACTTAAAATACCACTTGTGAAAACATGTCTGGGTTTGGGATCACCATCCAGTAGCTATTGAACTACTGTGGCTGTGGCTGTCTATGACGAGCAGAGTGAAAATGAATAAGAACAGGACAACTGAAAATGTGTTATTTTTGCTGCGATGTGTCCATACAGTCCCATTTAATGTAAAGGCCATCTCAAGAGCTTAGAATGAAGACAACAGGAAAATTTAAAACTATCAAGCCCAAGCCTCAGAATGTCCAAACAAAGTAAACTAGTTAGAAAACAAAACTTGAACAAAACTGCCCAGAACAGTAACAGTAACCAGAGATCCATCATAGACTTGTAAAATGAATAAAACGCAAGGGTCAGAAGAAGCTCATTTACATGTTGCATCCATTTTTGAGAAGCTCAACGGCTTTATTCTTAAAAGTCAGCCATGAACATCCCTTGTCTTTTCAAGGGGTTCCTCTGTAGATTTTACTGTTGCCAGTAGCAAGAGCAGCCAAAAAAGAACCAAGGCAATATGTATCATTTGTTTGCCTTTTGGATTCGATGGCATGTAACATTTTTGACTTGCTGTATTATATCATAATTTTCCTCTTGACTTCAGCTGTCAGCATGTCATGTTCTGATCCCCTTTCAAGCTTTCCTGACAAAAGCCCACCAGAGATTAATTCTTTTCATTCATCGGGTTCTACTTCAAAGTCTTCCATGCCTTGAGGGAAGGAGAGCAAACACTAGAGGGTCAGTAGGGAGTTAAACATTCTTTAACCATATGAAACAAATATGCAAGCCTACTGGTTGTCATAGGCTGGTAGTGGGGAAAATTGATTAGCAAATGAAAGAGACAAAATAGCTAACTAATTCTGCCCATTTATCTGTGGAAGTTAACACTTGGAGCTACAGGCTTTCTCATAAAACACTCCTACAAGCTTTTCTGGCTTTAACTGCTTTCATGCACTTTCCACTACTACTTTGATTTTCAGCTAAGTTATTTCCACTTAAGTGAAAAATCTATCTATTTGTAGAAGCAGCAGGTGTTTGTTACTATTTTCCATGCCTTGACCTGTTGGATAGTTTTCTTTTGGCTTACCCACTATAAATGCTTTAGAAGTCTAACACTCCCGTGTGGCGGTAGAGACAGACGTACCACACTTACTGTAATCCAAAGCTGCAAAAGTTTTTTATTATTCTCTGCTACTGTTCTTATACCTCTTCACAAATACTGTGGCTTATTATGATTGGCTGCTTAGCAAACAATGACAGGGCTGTCTACAAAACAAGGACGATTCAAACAGCAATAAAATTAGCTATACAAGCAATTAGTTGCATATGATATGCAAGTCTGTTCCTGTACAATCTTGCTATTCCATAACAAGAATATCGTCTCCTTGTGTCCAGAACATCTTCTTTCATTGATTTCTGACTATCACTGTGGCTTTCAGTGTGACTGCAGTTTCTCACGGGTAGATTTTGACTGGTTTTAAGTCAATTTCTGTGAGACTGAGGCCTTCTGACCAGCTGTCAGCCTCATCAATTCCCACATTCCCGCAGTGATTAGTACATAAAAGAAAAAAAGGAAGTAGGATCCAGGAGTTCTTTCAGTTAAAATGTTAAGTTCTATGAAACAAACAATATTCTAACAACCTAAATTCTATCTTAAACTTCTCTGAAGGTTTGACTTAGTGTGTGAAAGATTTCACACAGTTTCTTTGGGGAATGTAAACAACCTACAGTAGCTCAGAGCAAGAAAACTCAAGGGAATATCCTTTACTGGCATTGCATTAAGAGCATTTTCCTTTCCAGATGACTGAAAATTGTAACAGTCTGTATTTTTAGTTGGTACAAGAACTCTTGTACCAAGTGAAAGGGTTTTTTCAACATAGCAGGATTTAATTCATCTCTAAGAACCGGTGCCATCAGGGAGTTCAGCTTCATGCTGGTTTCCGCTTGATTTCCACTGGAGTGGGGTTTAGATAAGATTGTTGCTCTGATCTGAAGAATAGTTGGCTCTCCAAACTCTGTCTTGAAACATACGATCTGAGAGATATGTTCAGTGCATGACAACTGAACATCCATTTCAAGATGAAATCTATTGAAAATGCATAAATATTGTACATAAATTAAGTTCCAAGTAAAAGAAAGGAGTGAAAGTGAAAAAAAAACCCAAAAGGCAGTAAACTGAAAATACAGATAATCCAAGCTGCATGCATCAAACTTTTCCCCCACAGTACCTACCCAAACAGTAACTCAGCATAAATATAGTTACATGCTTTTTAGGCTTATCATATTTTGTTAAAAACATACAAAATTGGTTTTGAACCTTCTCATGATGTTTTGGCATTTTCTAAGTGATCTTGGTGTAAGCTCTTGGGAAAACCAGTATCATCTTAGTTCCCAGTTCACCTAAGAGACAATTAAGTAATTTAAGCACCTAAAATTGTAGTTTTGTAGGCAGTAAGATTCTCAAAATTTCACAGGTTCCTAATTTTCACTATAAATTGGGTATCTTAGGTGGTTTGGGAAATCCTGGTAAGCCTGTAACATCCATTTTAGGTGACTTTAAAAGCTGTGCCTTCAAAACTGTGCTTACTCTCCCATAGATATAATCCATGAACTTCATTCCCACCGGGGCTGATCTGCTCTGCTGTGAGTTGCTGTTCACTGAATTTGTCCCCAGCTAGATTTATGAAAGCATTCATCTGTTACCACCATTTTCCTTTTGATGTATGTTTTAAGTGAGCCATTTCTGGTGGTTTGTGCAAACTTGCAAAACAAGAAATTCTTGACGCAAACTGTGTAAGCATTTACAAACATGCAAGACTGGAAAGGCAATGGTTACAATAAATGCCACCCTAGCTATCTGTATGGCAATGTGGATTTCTTTAAATAAAAATAACTGGTAATAATGACAATCAATTACTTTTTTTCCTAAGCCTGCCACCAAGCTCAGAAATATTAGAATAAGAATTCAAGCATGGATACAAGCATAACTTAGTAGGGCAATAAATAAAATGGAGCAGTTAAAAGTTAAACTCTGGTCTTCATGCCGGCCCAGTCCGTCAGAACAATTTGTCTGACCTTAGATATTTGTGCTGCTGCCTTTCCTGACAGCACATCAGACAGAAGAAAGAAGTGGCTTCCAGCCTTCTGACAGTGTCTTACAGTTCCTTGCCTGTTTTGTTGCTCAGCTGCAGGCAACCCTGCTGTACAATGAACATCAGTTCAAGCCACAGGCACAGGTACAGGATGAGACAATCAGGGCACCAGTGTTATGCAGGCTCTTGCTCACATAGGACATGCACATCCTGCCATGAAGGGGAATGGGTGCTGGCTCATCACCCTGGGGGTTTCTGTGTTATCTCTGTTGATATTCTGTGCATTGCATTTTCAAATAAGAACTACAGCTCTGGTGACTGACATCAGTAAAATGTGTTTTGCTCCTGCAAGCTTCAGCTGTCTGATGCACAGCAGTGAAGTGCTCCCGACTTGCCTCATCTGATCATGCAGCACGAACGTAGTCTATGATTCTGTGAAAGAAAAGCTCTTTATTCAACTTGTCTTCATCGTTATTATAATGTATCCTTGTTTTGCTTTATACTCTGGTATCTTACTTTCCCCTTCTCCTGCTGGTTTGGTTATCAAAAACAAGTACCACCCATGAAGATGGAAGTTTTATCTTGAGATGCTGCTGGAATTGCCTCACATTTCAAACTCAGGAAAATAAATACCTTTAACCTTACAGTGTGTGTGACATTCCTTCTAATTATCTGAAGATGCCACAAAAATTCTGTTTATTTGTTTCGAGAGTATTCCAGTTGAAAACTTGTACTGTACCACCAAGCAGAGGGAATTAGAGTTAACCAGGGCTATGTATGGCTCAGCTATTGTGTGAATTTATATGTTCTGAAGTCATTGCAAAGTCCTAGCTGTATCTGAATGCACACTTAATTGCAAACAAATTAAGTAGTTTCATGGGTGCCAAAGTCTAAACGTATGCTGCACTGAGGCTTCCTCTGTCAGGTGAATCCTGGTTTTACTGGCAGAGAGGGAAGCGAGTATATAACTACAATTACTTTGCACAACAGAAGAAATAATCGCAACATATTAATGTGAGTGCACAACAGCAGCAAGATGATTTTCTAATTACTCCCTTATAGAAACTCATATACCAATAAGAGCTAAATATAAACAAACAAAACACTCATTTAGTTGTCAGTACAGAACACAGACGTGTGGAAATGCAACAGGCACTCAAGTATGGTGTTCTCCTTCAATTAGAAGTTCACCAAAAATGGGCCCAAGTAACTTTTTCTATCCTTACAAAGTCCTTAAAATTCCAAGAAAGTTCGCCTTGGCTAAATCTTTATCTGTGAGGAAGTCTGTTCTGCCTGTGTATACTCATGTAAGTCAGAACCTTCTGTACTCTCATGCACTTCAAACCTTAGAGGCCGCCTGTCACTTAATTTTGTTATTGATAAGGATTCCTGGACAGGAAAAAGAGATGGAGGTTCATTCCTTGGTTTGGAATAAATGATGAGCGAACGATTGTCAAAACCCTCCTGGTTCCTTCTGGGCAGAAAGGTCTGCAAGTGGATGTTTCAGTGTATTTTTAGATTCTGTTTGAACAGCTGACAAAGACAAAATAATTGACCACAGATGCAAAGTTAAAGAGAGGCAGAACTGAAAGAATCAGTGAATGTCTGGAAAATGTCTAATGGGGATTGGAGGAGGATGGGCAGAATAGACAGAGTTTGATTCCTGGGACTGAATTTCACATGTATTTCATTGTTCTATGACTCAACCTCAGACTAGTTTTATTTCAACTTAACATCATGTGGAGCGCCGGAACTGTGATACTTGGTTCGGATTGAATAATCCTGAATATCAAAAGGTTCAAACTCAAAGCCTTGAATCAATGCTTTAAGAAAACCAGACATTTTACATATGTGGACATAAGACATGTAAAGACATTTTTTTGTATTTAAGAGCAAGTCAAGCCAAGTGACACAATATCTATCAAATGACCTCTCTTGGTCTACAGTGCACATGTAGAAGACACGTTCAAGACAGACAGACTTCATTTAGAAATGTTCAAATGAAATTACTGTGGTTACTTTTAAATTCCTCCTCTGCTGTAAGCATTCATAGAGGAATATTCATACAGTGATCTTCAGTTTTAATATACTTTTGGGCAGATCATAAATGAAACACATACTGCCTAAACATGTATAGGTTCCTAATAGCAAAAGAGCCTATACAGATTGCCTACAGCTGTCCTAACCACATGAAACAATTGAACAAGCTCCAGTAACCGTATTTTGCTGTAAATTCATTCATCAAATGTTAGATGTTAGGCCACAGATAAATAACGAACTGTTTGGCTGCATAACATTGTCTGTTGGTACAATTTTTACCCTCTACAGCAATAAAACCCTGCTCATAAGATGTACACAAGGAAATTTCAGACTTGTTTTCATGTGCTGCTATTGAATTTCATAGATGAAGATAATGTTAGGAACAGATTGCTGAAGGAAATGCCTTTATGTGGATTGATTTTCCAGTCTTTGTTCAACTAAATGTCAAGACCCATCAATGCCCATTAGAGCAGATATTAGCAAGTATATTGTCTATGCATGGGAATTGACATTATCTATTATCTATTACTTAGCTGATAAGTTAACAGCTTGTTTTGTTTGGGACTGAATCTATGTAAATTTGATCTGTGCAAGAATTTTAACTGTCTTTGTATAGAACTCTCTCAATTGTGTCAATTAGAGAACCGATTACTGCCTCTGGGACTTGAAAACATTTCCAGCAATTCAACACTTTCAGAGTCTCCAGTCAAAACCAAGAACAAACTGAAAGCCAAATTTATTCTGATGTAATTTAAATGGAAGATAAATCTGGTCTCAAGATTCCAGTTCATGCTTTGTGCAAGTCTGGAAGTTTCCCAACTCCTTTTTACTTATATTTGCTTATGATGTGGAACAGGATAATGGGTGGCTGTGGCTGTCACCTCTTTCACAAAGTCTTGGGAGCCATTCTTAATATCTGCCAAACATGTCACACTTCCAGTGAGCGGTAGAATGAAATTCCATATTATCCTTGATTACTTTTCATACCAACTTTCACACAGAATACACAAGGCACAGAATGCACTGGTTTACCCAGAGTCTGATTTACCATTTTTCAGCAGATAAATTCTATGGTTGTCAAGTTTCACACTAATTTAACAGTCACATCATGAGAAATGGTGTCTTGGGGTGATTTTATGATGTGTATCCCACGTCACCTGCTCTATGCCCAGAAATGAATTTTGTGCCTTTAAAACTGTGTGAGAGAGAAAAAGAGTGAGACAAACTTTTTCAAAGCAATTTTGTGCTCCAAAGTCACTCTGGCTACTCCTCTCTGCCTTCTTCTGCAGTGGGGAGATGGCTGCTGCTGCTGCTGCTGCTGCTGTTGTGGCTGCTATTGCTGGGTGGAGGAAACACCCTTCCTTGTGTTCCAGCCAGCTTTCAGCTTTGTTTCTCCAGAGAGAGAGACAGGGAGTTAAACTTTATTTCCTTAGGACTTTGGCTTCTTCTTCTTCTTTCTGGAACTGTGCAAGAACACCAGAAGAGAATCCAGGAGGCCCGGAGGGGCCTGTGCCAAAACCCCAGCTCTGGGGAGGAGGAGAGAGACTATGCCCACAGAAGGACTTAAAAATCTTCCAGGTTTCTCTCCACAACAAGAGATTTTACTATTTAGCATTATTATTCTTTTCTTGTGTGTTTGTTAAATAAATAGTTCTGTTTCTTCTTCACTTTCCTATGAGGAACTATTTCTTTTCCCTAACAAAGTGAGGGAAGGGTGACTACAACCTGCTTTCTATCAGAGTATATTTTCCTCTGAATTTGTCTCAAACCAATACAAATAATAAGTGGCACCCAACATGTGGCTCGGAGGAAAAGGAAAAAACATGTACTAATTTGTCTTGGTTTGAAAGACAGATGTCTGCTAAGGAAGGCAGGAGCCTCCCTTGGAATGGAAGATGCAACCCCCTTCCCTCTGAATTATTATAATTTTGAAATCAAGGGGTTTTCAGGTAAAAATATGGGACACAGAAATAACAGTTCTGTACTAATATATATATATACATATATATAAAAAACAAGGCAGGAGAAATACTGATTTTAAATTGACAAAGTCAGATACAACCTGACACCCTGTTAGTCAGGGTAGCAGTGGCAGTTGATAAGATGGTGGCTGCAGTCCTCCTGAAGTGATGGATGTGGTTCTGTTGGAGCAGTGATCCTGGAGAAAGGTCTGGTCTTCCTCGCAAGATTCAGTGGTAGATGTGTAGCACTCATCCTCTGGATATCTAGTGGGAGAAGGCTGCCTATGGTTTTCAAAATCCCGGTTTATATCCAAGATGGACTGCCTGGTTCCTCCCTCTGGGTAGAGTGTCTCACAATGGGATGGTGAGTTCTGAGATAAGGCACTGATGGGCCATTAACAGGAGATAGTCCAGGTGTGCGTTATCTGTGAGTCATGGGCAGGGCACTGATGGGCCCATTAACAGGAGATAGTCCAGGTGTGCGTTATCTGTGAGCCATGGGCAAGGCACTGATGGGCCATGAACAGGAGATAGTGCAGAGTTATCTGTGAGTCATGGGCAAGGCACTGATGGGCCATGAACAGGAGATAATCCAGAGGGGGAGGCAGGGAGCACTGCCCCACCTGGTTTCAACAGTTCATGAAGATGGTGATAGAATACATGCTTTTGGGCACATCTTACTTTACAACCGAGGACATAATTACATTTAAATACATTACTTTGTACTGGGGTAAAGTAGTCACCATGTTGGTTGTGTTCATAATGTCCTTCTGGCTTGAGGTACTAATGTCTTTTTGGTCCCTAGGCCTTTTTTAGTTATTAATGCCTTTCTGGTCCTTAGGCCTATCCTCAAATTACTCCACTTTTGTCCCTAATACGTAACTTTTATAGATCAAAGGCACAAATCCAAATTTTTATTCTGCTATACTCAGTGATAATGATTTATAAGAAGTTAATGGAAGTTCTCCATCCTAATACCAGTTCTAACTTCAGAAGCCTGCTTTAGAAATTTATTAGAAATTGCACCCAGTTTGTTAGAAGAAGAGGAGATGGAGTTTCCCAGCCTTTCATCTCCTTCTCCTTTAAATTTGATACATTATCTTTTGAGAATGTGCAGTTTCCCCTGGATGTTAAAGAGACCACCTTTCTAGTATTTTATTTAGTAACCTTCCTCTATGTAGTTTGCATCTTGTCTAAAATCAAAGCTCAAATTTCCAGAGGGGCTGAGGAGACACCTGACCCAGGTGTGGAATATCCTTAGTAGTGTGAAGAATAGGAGTACATGGGCCAAACCCTGAAAGAGTTTTCTGATCCAATAGCCTGGAATTTCCCCCCGAACAAATTCAAAATCCAGCTGAAGCAGAAAAATACCTGCAAAAGAAATGCAATGACAATTCTAATGAAAAAAAGCTCATTGCAGTATATTGAGCCTTAGCATATGCTTATCGCACACTGCTAGATACTGTAGGGCAGCAGATAAAGGCAGAGGGGCAGGAAAACAAATCAGCAAATACCCCAGTCACTCAGGCTGCAGCTAAACCACAGAGCAAACCTAAGCCATTGACAGCTGCTCCTGTCATGAAAAAAAGCACACAACCAAAACTGATCACCCAGTAAAAGATAATAATCATGAGGATGAAAAATCCTCAAAGAAAGCAAATTGACTCAAACACAGAAACCATTACCGAGTCCATGTCCACGAAAGACCTTCGTAACCTAAAATAAAATTACACTCAATGGGCTGATGAAACCATAATAAGTTGGATGGTCCATATTTGAGATACTGCAAGTGATTATATAAAGCTAAATGGTACTGAAATGAGGCATTTAAGATCCCTGTCACATGATCCTGCTACCGACCAAGCAAATAATAATGAGAGCTGACTCTGTCAGTCCCTAAACATGAGTCTTAACAGACGTGAATGAAAGATATCTATGCACAGATGATTTCTATATGCAACAAACCCAGTAAAAGACCACAGAACAAGACATCCAATGCTTAAAAGAACTAGCGGCAGTAGAGATTGTCTACACTGATGACCCAAGATTAGAGTCCAAACATAGTAACTGTTACCCCAGTAATGTGGCGAAGACTCAGAAGACTTGGGCCATAAAAACATGCTTCTGCTTTATCAATGATGAAGAAAAATGTTCAAGCTGAAACCGTGAAAGATATGGCCACGAAGCTCTGAACATATGCAGATACTGTACATGGCCCAACACATGCAAGAATAGCAACTGTGAAAACACAGATACAGAAATTAGAAAATAAGATAGAAAAAAATCACCAAAAACTCAAGAAAAAAATTAAAGAAGGCCTTCCCCAAATCTCGTCAGTATAGATCAAAGATTCTGTTACCAGATGCAGGCGGCTCCCAGATAAAAAGAAGTACCCCCCAAGAAGTGAGCTGTGGTTCTTCCTGTGTGATAGTGAAAAAACATGAAAAAGCGAGATAGACAACCCACTTCAGCTCTAGCAACATGAGTGGGTGAATTGAAAGAGTGCAAGACTAAGAAAAGAAGTTCCACCAGAAAAGAAGTAACCCCAGCTACCCATAGCTGAACTGCCAGATATGATGAAAAAGAAGATAACATACCTAATCCCCTTTAAAGAACCTCTAAAATATATACCCAAAGAAAGAAAGATAACCAAGAGCAGAGGGGCCCTGCCTCTAGCCAGGCAGAGGCCAGAGAAAATTGTGTTTTTTAGACTGTGTGAATTCATTTGCCTGGTACATCAGAACCACAAAAATATGATACCTTAGTTGACACTAGTGCACAGTACGCAATAATCCCACGGCAACATACAGAGATGAAATCTGTTTCTATGGCTAACGTAACAAATGAATCACAAGACTTAACACTGGGAGAAGCTGAAGTGAGCCTGACTAAAAATGAGTGAAAAAAACATCCCATTGTGACTGGCCCAGAAGCTCTGTGCATTTTGAACATAGGCTTCCTCCAAAGCGGATATTTCAAAGACCCAAAAAGACTCAAGTAAGTGTTTAGAATAACTACTGCAGAGACAGAGGGTATTAAATGTTGCTGCTGCCAGCTTTCCAGTGGAGTGGCAAGCTGCAAAGCAGTGCTAAAGAGCGTTTCTGCCCAGCCTGGGTCGGTCCTTCTCTCTGAAGGCATGGAGCACAGGGCCCTCACCAGCCGGGGAGCCTCATGGCTAGCACTAGCATCTTGCTCCTTGCAACAAACACAGCAGTAAAGGAGATGAGAAGGGCCTCCCGATGGAGAACACGGAAGGTCTTTATTCACATGATGGCAGGCAGGTTTCCAGAGGCAAAGGCAAAGGAAAGCAGAGGGTCTGGAGTCTTACGGGGATTAGGGGAGGGGCAGAGTTGGGGTCCCTCAGAGACCAAGGGAGTGGCCAGGATTACCAGGGAAGGGGGTAAAAGGGGGTAGGGGAACACTGTTAATTAAACAATTGAAAACCTTATCTATATTACCAGAAAAACCATCTACAGTAAGCCTTCTGAAGGGGGAAAAACAAGAAATACCCATTGCCATCTCAACAGTACATCATCGACAATATCGAACTACTCAAAACGCTGTAATTCCCATCCACAAAATGATCCATGAGTTGGAGAGCCAAAGAGTAATCAACAAAAACCACTCACCCTTCAACAGTCGCATTTAGCCTGTGCGCAAATCTGAAGGAGAATGGAAATTGACTGTAGACTATCATGCCTTAAATAAAGTAACTCCACCATCAAATGCTGCTGTACCAAACATATTAGAGCTCCAGTACAAACTAAGTCCAAAGCAACTAAATAATGCACCACTATTGACATTGCCAATCCATTTTTCTCCATTCCTCTGGCACCAGAGTGCAAGCCTCAGTTTACCTTTACCTAGGGGGACATACAATACACCTAAAACCGATTGCCCCAGGGGTGGAAACATAGTCCTACCATCTGCCATCGACTAATCCAAACTGCATTAAAAAAAAGTGATACTCCAAAACATCTGCAGTGCATCAACGTCACCATTGTGTGAGAAAACACTGCAACAAAAGTGTTTAAGAAAAGAGAGAAAATCATCCAAATTCTCCTAAAAACCGGTTTCGCCATCAAAAATAATAAAGTCAAAAGACCTACTCAAAAAGATCCAGTTCCTGGGAGTGAAGTGGCAAAATAAACAGCGTCAGATTCCTACCGAAGTCATCAACAAATCACAACGTCTCCACCAACCAACAAAAAAGAAACACAAACTTTCTTAAGAACCATAGAATTTTAGAAGATACATATTCCTAAATACAGCCAGATTGTGAGTCCTCTCTACCTAGTTACCTGCAAAAAACCTAATTTCCATTAAAGCTCTGAACAACAATAAACCTTTACCCAAATCAAATAAAAAATTGCTCATTCAGTAACCCTTAGCCCAGTCAGAACAAGACCAAAAATGAAAAATGTGCGCTACTCTGCAGCCAGGAGCCATAGTCTGACCTAAAGCCTTTGACAAAAAGTGTCTAATAAAACTCAAAACCAACCACTAAAATTCTAAAGTCAAAGCTACAAAAAGTCTAAAACCAGCTACACTCCGACAGGGAAAAAAATGTTGGCAGCCTATAAAAAAGTCCAAACCACCTCAAAAATAATCGGCATCAAAACAGAACTCTTCCTGGCACCCCAACTACTGGTGATGGGGTGGATGTTCAAAACAAAGATTCCCTCTACCCA
>VZRF01003569.1:46352-105208 GCA_013396875.1 Vireo altiloquus | reverse complement strand
GGGGGTTGGGATGGGTGGCTGAGTGGTGGGATGGGTGGGGGAGTGTTGGGATGGATGGGAGAGTGTTGTGATGAGTGCGGGAGTGTTGGGATGGGTGAGTGGTGGGATGGGTCCATGACTCTTGGAATGGGTGCCTGAGTGGTGGGATGGGTGGGGGAGCGTCGGGATGGATTGAGGGAGTGTTGGGATGGGTGAGTGGTGCAATGGGTGCAGGAGTGTTGTGATGAGTGAGGGAGTGTTGGGTTGGGTGCAGGAGTGTTGGGATGGATGGGAACCACAATCCCATTCCCAGCTGTGGCAGTGGCTGTGCGACACCTGCACAGCAATGGTGCCTTCAAACAGCTGTGGAAGCTCACAGAGGGATTTGGGAAAGCAAAACGTTGTGGCCACAGGTTGACCTGATTGTCCCCACAATAGTGTGTGATCCCACCACGTCACTCACAGGGAATCCCTAAATTTAGACTCACCAGCTGTGAGAGGCACGCGAGGTATTTAGGGGGCTATAATTTTAGACAAAGCATAATTGTGAGATATATTTAATTGTGCTCGGTGTGGGGCTGAGCCATGCCAAGTATTTTCCATGGTTATTCCTGTAGATCTTGACGTGAATTAGCAGCAGCCACAGTGATCCCTGTGCAGAGGGAGAGGAGGCAAAGCTGAGTTTTGCACTTCACCCCAGCTGCGGTTTGTGAGGGAAGCACTCAGGCATCCACTGGAGCAGGGAAAAGAAAAATCCCCGGCTTGCCTGGGATGGGTCACAGGCAGCCTGCCTGCAACGGGAGGGGATCCTGTCCATCACCAGAGTAAACACAAATAAATCAATCAATAGAGGTTTGTGAAACAAGCCAAGAAATTTAGGGAAATTTTTATCTGCTCACAGATTTTCTGCAAACAAACAAAAAAAAAAACCCAAAAATCGTTTGTGGGGCCAGGTCAGGCACTGGGGTGAGGGGCAGATCTGCCTTGGAGTCAGAGTGCTGATGGGGAAGAGCTGAGCAGAGCTGGCTGGAGGTGCAGGTGAGTCAGGGGTGAGCCCTGCGCTGAGCCTGTCTGCAGGCACAGGTGGCCATCCCAGAGCCCAGGGGCATCCTGGAAAAATCCTCCAAAAGCCTTTTCTGCCCAGCAGCTGGGAAAGGAGCACTGCTGCCAGCCAGGACAGATTTCTGCTCCCAAGCACAGCCCTCCTGCGTAGGGATGGAGAACACACAATCGTTTTCATGCTGTGCTCTGGGCAGCTCTGACATTCCAGGGAGGTTCTCCCATGTTGGTCACCTCTGCATGGCAGGACCAGCCCCAGAGCAAAGCTGGAAGTGCTTTGGGGTGAGGAAAGGAAGGATTCTGGTCACTCAGTGCCAAGTGGCAAAGATTTCCCTGTTCAGTACACGCTCGAGGGTTTCCTCAAACAGCTGCACACATTTTCCTAGAGCAAGAAATGGAAGTGAGCACCCCCTGCTGCAATCCCCTTCTCCATAGGCCTGACTTTCATCCCTCTGCCAGGGATGCTGCGCTGCAGAGCCCAGAGCACCTTGATTTTTTGGGCTGCTGGAGGATCCCTCCCTGTCGAGCTGCTCGGTCTCAGTTATGCCCTGGCCAGACGAGGCTTTAACCAAAATCATCTTTAACAAATCACAGCCAAAACTCTGACTAGATCATGTTTGTTTTGCTGGCTGAACCTCCACACCATCACTGCTCTAAGTGCTGTGGTGTCTTGAAGAATTCCTTTGTTTGACTTATCCAGGGCAGTGGAAAAGCCACTGGGTGTGCTCTGGAGTGCTCCTCCCGACAGCCCAACACTCCCCAGGGAGATGAGAGCCTGGAAACTGAGCCTACAGATGTGTGTTCATCAACTCTGCAACCCCCAGGAAAATATAAAAAGGAAATAAAATGAGAGTTTTAAAAGGAAAGCCGTGGCAGTGCTCCTGGGACTCGGCACTGAACACCAGTGTGGGAAATGGTTAGTGTGGAGAGCCAGGACTGGAACAGACCCCAGACAAGGGCTGGGGTGTCTGAAGGAACATCTCCCAAACCCACTGCAGGTGCCCTAAATGCAACACCTCTCTTTTCTTGGTGTTCTTTGGTGCTTTCTATAAAAAAAAATTGAAAACATGGAGAAACTTAACCCAGTAGATATTGGCCAGAATGCCAATGGGCTGTTCTGATGGGATGGAATTATGCCTAATCAAGAGTTTTATTTTAATTGCTCTGGGACCTCCTGCAGTGCTGCAGAAAGGGCTCCTGGGAGGCTCTGTCTGTCTGTCCTGCTGTGCAGCATCCCCTGAGCACCATCACACACAGGTCGGTCCTTCCCTGCCCTGCACCACCCTCAGCCGGACCTGCCGCCGCACCAGCTGGTCCCAGTTTGCCCCAGTTCACACCAGACACTTCATCCCTGCGGTGCCAGCGAGTCTCNCACCAGCTGTGAGAGGCACGCGAGGTATTTAGGGGGCTATAATTTTAGACAAAGCATAATTGTGAGATATATTTAATTGTGCTCGGTGTGGGGCTGAGCCATGCCAAGTATTTTCCATGGTTATTCCTGTAGATCTTGACGTGAATTAGCAGCAGCCACAGTGATCCCTGTGCAGAGGGAGAGGAGGCAAAGCTGAGTTTTGCACTTCACCCCAGCTGCGGTTTGTGAGGGAAGCACTCAGGCATCCACTGGAGCAGGGAAAAGAAAAATCCCCGGCTTGCCTGGGATGGGTCACAGGCAGCCTGCCTGCAACGGGAGGGGATCCTGTCCATCACCAGAGTAAACACAAATAAATCAATCAATAGAGGTTTGTGAAACAAGCCAAGAAATTTAGGGAAATTTTTATCTGCTCACAGATTTTCTGCAAACAAACAAAAAAAAAAACCCAAAAATCGTTTGTGGGGCCAGGTCAGGCACTGGGGTGAGGGGCAGATCTGCCTTGGAGTCAGAGTGCTGATGGGGAAGAGCTGAGCAGAGCTGGCTGGAGGTGCAGGTGAGTCAGGGGTGAGCCCTGCGCTGAGCCTGTCTGCAGGCACAGGTGGCCATCCCAGAGCCCAGGGGCATCCTGGAAAAATCCTCCAAAAGCCTTTTCTGCCCAGCAGCTGGGAAAGGAGCACTGCTGCCAGCCAGGACAGATTTCTGCTCCCAAGCACAGCCCTCCTGCGTAGGGATGGAGAACACACAATCGTTTTCATGCTGTGCTCTGGGCAGCTCTGACATTCCAGGGAGGTTCTCCCATGTTGGTCACCTCTGCATGGCAGGACCAGCCCCAGAGCAAAGCTGGAAGTGCTTTGGGGTGAGGAAAGGAAGGATTCTGGTCACTCAGTGCCAAGTGGCAAAGATTTCCCTGTTCAGTACACGCTCGAGGGTTTCCTCAAACAGCTGCACACATTTTCCTAGAGCAAGAAATGGAAGTGAGCACCCCCTGCTGCAATCCCCTTCTCCATAGGCCTGACTTTCATCCCTCTGCCAGGGATGCTGCGCTGCAGAGCCCAGAGCACCTTGATTTTTTGGGCTGCTGGAGGATCCCTCCCTGTCGAGCTGCTCGGTCTCAGTTATGCCCTGGCCAGACGAGGCTTTAACCAAAATCATCTTTAACAAATCACAGCCAAAACTCTGACTAGATCATGTTTGTTTTGCTGGCTGAACCTCCACACCATCACTGCTCTAAGTGCTGTGGTGTCTTGAAGAATTCCTTTGTTTGACTTATCCAGGGCAGTGGAAAAGCCACTGGGTGTGCTCTGGAGTGCTCCTCCCGACAGCCCAACACTCCCCAGGGAGATGAGAGCCTGGAAACTGAGCCTACAGATGTGTGTTCATCAACTCTGCAACCCCCAGGAAAATATAAAAAGGAAATAAAATGAGAGTTTTAAAAGGAAAGCCGTGGCAGTGCTCCTGGGACTCGGCACTGAACACCAGTGTGGGAAATGGTTAGTGTGGAGAGCCAGGACTGGAACAGACCCCAGACAAGGGCTGGGGTGTCTGAAGGAACATCTCCCAAACCCACTGCAGGTGCCCTAAATGCAACACCTCTCTTTTCTTGGTGTTCTTTGGTGCTTTCTATAAAAAAAAATTGAAAACATGGAGAAACTTAACCCAGTAGATATTGGCCAGAATGCCAATGGGCTGTTCTGATGGGATGGAATTATGCCTAATCAAGAGTTTTATTTTAATTGCTCTGGGACCTCCTGCAGTGCTGCAGAAAGGGCTCCTGGGAGGCTCTGTCTGTCTGTCCTGCTGTGCAGCATCCCCTGAGCACCATCACACACAGGTCGGTCCTTCCCTGCCCTGCACCACCCTCAGCCGGACCTGCCGCCGCACCAGCTGGTCCCAGTTTGCCCCAGTTCACACCAGACACTTCATCCCTGCGGTGCCAGCGAGTCTCTCCTCCCCCAGAGTGCTTCCAGAGCTCAGTGCTGCCAAGGCCAGGGGTGAGTCCTCGGCAAGGCTGCAGCTCCCAGCCCTTCCCAGCCCCTGGAGCAGGAGGGGCAGGCATCGGAGCTGTCAGAGCTCCACCACTGCTCTTTCTGAGCTCTCCTGGTCCCCTCCTCTTGTCCCCCTCCCTTCTTCTTTTCATCTTCTTGCATTTCACGAGGGAGAGGAGGAGGAGTAAGGGCAGGGAAATTTTGACTGATGATGAGGAAACAATTTGGTGAAACTCGAGCCAGTTTTTTGTCAAACACTCAGCACCCAGCATCCTTTTACCCAGCCTGGGGAGGCTCATCTTACCCCACTACCTGGAGGGTGTTTAACCTCCTTCCATCCCCCCAGCAGGTCAGAGTTTTCCAGACTTCCATGGAAGGGGGGAATCTGTGTTTTGGGTTTTTTTTTTCATCTGCTTGTCTTCCAACACCACTTGTCCCTTCTGCCCTGGGGCAGGCAGGGGAGCAGCTCCTGAGCTGGCCCCACTCTGGCCCCAAGCAGCAGCACCTCTTAGCAAGGAAAAGAATCCCAAGAAATGGAGAGACTTAAAAATTGCCATTTTGACTTTTGTGCTGAATTACCTTCAGCAGGGCACAAAAGAGGGAATGTAGGCCCAGGGATTTGTGTTGACAGGAGAAGACCAAAGTGGAGGGAGGAAAAGGCTGGAGAGCTACAGCTGCCCTGGAGGAACTGGATGCAGCTCTAGGAACGGATTTAGTAAAAGACAGGACAGAGGGATCAGAGACGAGGGGCTGGTCCAGCCCACATGGGCCACAGGGCAGGAAAACACCTTTTAATATCTGAGGGGGACTGAACCTCAATTTCAGCATCCATGGCCCCTCCAGTTCAGCTCCTGGGGCTCCCCCTTAACTCTTAGAGCTGTTTTATTTTCCCAGCATCTTCTCAATGATGGGGGGAAAGCTGGGGAAGCTCCTCCAGCCCTTCCCTGCCCAGCAAAGCTCCTCCATCCCCACTCTGCCCAGGGAAGCTCCTCTATCCCCGCTCTGCCCAGGGAAGCTCCTCCATCCCTGCTCTGCCCAGGGAAGCTCCCCCAGCCCCACTCTGGCCATACACAGCCCTCATTCCATGTTCACAGACTGGGATGAGAGCAATCTTGGCTGATAAAATCTCATCCAGGAAGGTCTGGAGAGAAAGGTGAAGCAGCTCAGAGGAAGGACAGCAGGAAGAGAAGAGTCACTGCCAGATCCTGAGTCACAGGTCCAGGCAAGACATTTGACTGTGTTATGAATAACACTCCTTCCCTGGCTGACTAAAAATGGATTAATTTTTTAAAACCCAGCTGGTTTTTATTATTAATGTCCTACCTGGGTGCCTCACGCTTGTGAGCAAAATTAATTTGGGTTGGTTTCATATTTATCTTCAAGTGGTTTCACATCAAGTGTTTCAGAGATAAAAACTGGGCTGCAAAGAAAAGAGAAGTTTTTTTAATATGTTTGCCATCAGATGGTTTCATGGACATGTTATTCTCAACCCACGGAACCTTATTCATTTCAGTTTTTATATCTGACGCTTGTTTCGAAAAAATTTGGAATTTGTTTGATTTTTGTGATGATTTGGACCAGATAGCAGTACACAGCATCTGGTAAAGTGGCGTGAGCATGTGGTTCCAACCTGCCTCGGAGCAGTTGCAAGTGTGTTCTGCATATTCATCAGGAATTATGACACAGTTATTCACTACTCGTCAACAAAAAAGAAATTATCCCAACAGCTTCCCTGTCACACTTGGGATCACACCGAAATTAGGAAGGAAGAGCCCACAGTTAATCACTCCAAACACTTCTTGGGTGTTTTACAAGGTACCAAAGGGAGCTTTTCCAGGGAGAAGTGACATCCCAAAGGTGCTGTGGCTTGTCGGGGTACTCGGAGCTCGCTGGCTCCTGGCCCGGCTGTCTTCCTTATTTCAATGTCCCATGTCCCAAAAAGATGAAATGAAGCTTTTTTCTGCTGTTTCAAGGCTTGTTTATTTTTTCTTATCAAAGTTTCAGAGGCACAGACTGTGCTGTGACCTCCAGGAACACGAGGGCAGAATGGCAATGGCTACCCAAAGCAGGTAGCTTTTATATCTATTATCAACCAGTTAGAAAACTTTACCTATCTTATTTTGTCCCCAAAACCAGTGAATATCAACCTCCCTGATATGTCTCCTCTACACTAAATTCTCTCTATGAATTAGTAAATCACAGGAACTCATGTCAGAGAAGAAAGGAAGAGAAGGAGAAGGGAGAAGGAGAAGGAGAAGGAGAAGGAGAAGGAGAAGGAGAAGGAGAAGGAGAAGGAGAAGGAGAAGGAGAAGGAGAAGGAGAAGGAGAAGGAGAAGGAGAAGGAGAAGGAGGAGAAAGAGGAGAAGGAGGAGAAGAAGAAGAAGAAGAAGAAGAAGAAGAAGAAGAAGAAGGAGAAGCTGACACCCTAGAACCTCCATGTTGTCCCCATATTAATATATAGAGCAAAACCTAAAAACTCCAACTCCACACTCTGTGCTGCACTAAACAAAAATCTTTTCATTTCTCTGGTGCATTCAAGTTCTCCCAAAAGTGAAGGGAGCTTCTCCCACAAGCTTAGGTCACAGGCTAAGTTATTTTGAGGAGTTCTGGGAATAAAATAAACACCCAGAGGAGTAGGAGAAGTTCCCAGGTTTTCCTGGACTCACAGTGGCTCAGCACCTGCTGCCTCCGGGCCAAGGGACAGGTGACAGGATCAGAGCAGCATCACCTTCCCGCAGCGCTGGGAGAGCCAGGAGCCTGCCACGCTCTCCAGGGGCTGCTCCTTTGGGACACAAACCCCTGGGAAGGGACACAAGGGAGAGGATTTTGTACCTGAACAGCTCGTGCAGGTCTGGGCAGACATGCTGCTGTGTCACAGCCAGGGAAAGGCAAAACTAAACCTGCACCCCTCGTGCTAATCCCACCACGGAAAAAGGGTTTGTGCAGGGAGAGCAGAGAGGGGACGGGCTGAGGGTTCTGCTGGAGCAGAGGGGAGGCAGGGGCCAGCAGGGATGAGCTGGACAATGCCACAGGCTCGGGGGTGACAGCAGTGGCAGGAAAGGCATGTCCCACGCTCAGTGCGGTGCAGCCGAAGCTCTGCACAGAGACAGCAGGGGCTGGAGGCTCATTCTCGCCGAGAGCTGCTCGGGTGGGTGTGAGAGAAGCCTCTCTGTCATCACCCAGCTCCGTTTCCTCAGGCTCCTCGCTTTCCTGCCCCGTCCCGGAGCGCACAGAGTCGGGATCGCTGTCGGAGCTGCTGCTGGCCCGGAGGCCTCTGCTCAGGCCCCTTCCAAGCACAATAAAAGCCTCGACCACCAGCTCCAGAAGTCTCTCCTAATTAAAGGCTTTAGGGATGGATATTCCAAGAGCCGCCGCGATCCGGTGGAAGCAGGACAATGTAAACACGCCTGGGTTTCCAGATGAGCTCCCCACACAAACCCTGATCCACCAGGGCAGAGCAGCAGCGAAGGCTGTGCATTGGCCCTGGTGCTGCTCAGACAGCAGAGAGGTGGAAAAACTCCTTCATTCCTGATCATTCCTGATCAGCAGAGGTCCAGAAATTTGGCAACCGGGAGCTTTTTTCCCTCAGCTTTCGTGTGTGTCTCTTACTGTCACTGATTCCTCTCCTACGGCACCAAATTCCATTCTCCAGGATGGGTTCTGACACCTGAAAATCTTTTCTTGCCCTGTGGGCACCAGGGATTGGAAACATTTGATCCACCCTTTCAAGGTTGTCCATGGATTTTCCTCTCTGAGGGAAGCTGTGACCTGGGGCATCGGGAGAAGTCCAGCCCATGCTGCAATGTAAGGTTTGACATTATCTTCTATCAGAGAGCCCTGAGGCTGTTTTTACACTCATTAATTAAACCCCACGTGCTGCCTGGGAGGTGGATACAGGCAATCCACCTCAAATTAAGCTGGAAAAGGTTAATTGGTTCCTTGGACCTCACAGGTGCCCTCCCATTCCTGCCCAGCTCCCAAATAACCTGGGACCAGGTTGTTCATGCTGGTGCCATCCCCTCAAATCTGTCACAGACCACACAGGGGAATCAAATGAGCAACACAAAAAAAAAAAAACCCCTCCTGCCTATATCCATCATCTCCTGCTTCCCCTCTTGCTTTTCTTAGTATCCAGAAGAAAGAAAGGAAAAAAAAAATTAAAGGCAACCTGAAACCACTCCACACTCCCAATGAGAAAATAAAAATGGATGTTGCAGGCTCATGTGTTCTATACGTTTCCAAATATTTCCATCTGCTCCTGAAATTTCCATTAGGAGTTGCCAAAAACTCTTACAGAATTGTTAACACGATGGTAAATTTAGATTCTTTTTATGGAGAGACGTTTCCCCACCCTCTTAAAAGTCTGGTATCAATTTGTCCTGTCACTGATAAGCCAGAGGTATTGCTGGATTTGCCCTTTTGCTCCCTGGGATGGGATCAGGGCAGAGGCAGCACCCACATCTGGGAGGGTCCTGCTGCACCCCTGGGCCAGCTCAGAAATCCCTTCCAAGGAAATCACCCAGCTGCTTCCCCCAGCCTTCACCCCACGGATTGCTCCTCGGCTTGGAAGCTCCCACAGGAAGGTTGGAGGTTGTTGAGGGCTCCTGGCCATCCATCACCCAGACCCTGATGAAAATCGTGGTGTTGGCCAGCAGGTTCCATGCTCAGAAGGGTGCAGAGCAAGGGTTTGGAGTGACAGACAAAGGGAATGGTGTCAGATTCACAGAGAGAAGGGGATGGGATCAGGGCGGGAAGGAATTCCTCCCTGTGAGGGTGGGGAGGGACTGGGATGGAATTCCCAGAGCAGCTGTGGCTGTCCCTGGATCCCTGGCAGTGTCCAAAGCCAGGCTGGACAGGGCTTGGAGCAGCCTGGGACAGTGGAAGTTGTGCGTGGAACTGGGTGATCTTTGAGTCTCTGAGGGCAGATCATTGCTCAGGGGCGATGGAAACCCAAAATAAAAGCTCAGCATGAGGTGGAGAAAGCAGGGAGAGGCCTCAGCATGCAGGGAACACTCTCCTGAATATTTCCAGCTGCAGGGACACATCCCTGAGGGAGCAGCTGGAGTTGTGTCATCGGGCTGCTTCACCAGGCCTGGTTTGGTTCAAACACCGTGGTTTTTTCAGCAAAAAGGGGCACAAAGGGCCTGTTTTTATCCTGTCAGAAAGGGCCTTTCCGGCTCCTGTGCGTGCTCCATGTGGTGAATTCCCAGTGGCACCACTCAGGGCTGATGGAGCTGGTGTTGCAGTCACTGAGCCAGAGCACAGCGAGCGCTCTGCAATGTTATTTTAAAGCACTCACTCCCTGCGACCATTTGACAATAATCCTGTTCCCACAGCACAGCAAACAAGGGCTGTTTTCCAGAGGAGGCACTTAGTGGAGATTAAAGGTTCAGAGCCCACACAAAAAGGCAGAAATCGCTGCTCCCTCCTCTGGGCTGGTGTGAAGAACCCTCGGAGCCTGAGTCTTTTCCCCTCTTATTCTGCACCTCCAGACAGATCCCTGCGGCTCAGCCAGGTGAAATCTCTGCTCTGCCCAAGCTCCTGGGTGACATCAGAGCCTTTTCATGCACTCCTGGCAAAGCTGCCCCATTTTCCAAAGCATTTCTCTACATGAAAAGGGATTTTTCTCCCCTCCTGTGCTCCCAGGCTGTTCTTCCAGGCCACCCTCCTCCATCTCCCAGGATTAAAAACACTGCCCCAGGGCTGATCAGCAAAACCCTCAGAGATGCCTTTAGTTAGGAGAAAGCCCTGCTGGAGCAGCCACAGGAGTGGGATTGCTGCATGGCCACTGCAAGGGCTCTCTGATGCACTCAGGGATGTTATAAATCATCACCTAATTAATCTGAGTCTTACTCTCCCAATCTTCCCCGAGGAAGGAGGGAGAGCTGCAAGCCTGGATTCTTGCTCCTGAGGGAACAACACAACAATGGGTTTGGGGAAGGGGAATTAAAGACGCCTCATTTCATTTTTTTTTTTTCCACTTTCAGGATGTTCCCTGATGTGCCCCAGAGCTTTTTTCCCATCTCCCAGATGATTCCTCCACGCAAATTCCAGGGGCTGGGAGGGTGACACGGGAAACCCACAGCGGCTGCTGGGAGAAAGGAGCCCTTCCCACAGAGAGGAAACCGATCCTATCTCCTCCTGACCCCTTCCCTGCAGCCACACTCGGCACATTTCCCTCCCGACAGGCTCCTTCTTCGAGAGCAACCTCCTCCCACATCCTCGGGGGTTTCAGGGAGAGGCACCAACAGGAATAAAAGCATTGCCACCTGCAGCCTGCTCGGAAAAGAGCTGCTGGAATCAGCTCCTCAACCTGCTGCTCCCAAATCCTGCCCCCCTCACTCAGGGATGGCAGGCAACAACCCTCGTTTCGTCGTTGTAGAAGTTAATTAGTTTATTTTATTTCTAATTTTATGGCTTGATCCGTGTCCAGAGATGTGAGCTGGGGGGAAAGAGGAAAGTTTCCATCTGGTGATGTTATTTACAGCCTGGGGTGGTGTTATCCAGACCTCGGTGTAAAACACGTGGGGTTAAAGTCTGCCCTGATTTTAATGTTCCTTTTTATTTTGAGACCAAAACTTCCCTGTTTTCAGTGTTAAATTCACCCAGGGATCCACAGCAGCCTCCTCAGCCCTGCAGAGATGGGAGCAAGTGTGTTTATATGGCTTTTAAGTAATTTTATCTTTAAAAAATGCAATGTTATGAAATATTAACAGTTGAAGTATTAGTGACTGTGCTCTTAGCCAGATCTGCTTTATTTTTTTTAAATATATGTAGGAAAAAAAAAAATTGTATTTTCCTGAAGAACACGTCAAAACTTGAACAGATGGGAGTTTTTATCAAAAGGAGACTGTTTTGCTCAGACATCATTCCCTTTCCAAAACCTCAAGTAAAGTTTCATATCTTTCAGCAAATCTTGGAGTGGGATTATAAATTCAAAATAAAAATACAGAAATTTCCGATGTCGAGCTTATAAATGCCAGTTTACAACATTTTCTGGTGTCTTAATGAGAGCCATGTGACCAAAGCCATATATTATAGGAAATAGCCAAAAGGCACATATGCTTTTACAAGCCCATTTTTAAATGCAGAGGACTGATTTTTACAATTTTAACACAAGAGGTTATTATCCTTTTTTAATTAAAAAATTACTGGTTTTTTTTTATTTTGTTTTTTTTCCCATTTTCAACATGCTCTGCACTGCAGGGGATAACCAGGCCCTGTCTCCAGAGCCCCAGAGGGGTGCAGGGATGTTGATTTTCCCCTGGCAGCTCCCAAAATTCAGAGTCACCAATTTTCCATGCTGATATTCCCCTGACAGCTCCCAAAATTCAGTCACCAATTTTCCATGCTGAGGTTCCCCTGGCAGCTCCCAAAATTTAGAGTCACTTTTTCCATATTTATACATCCCTGGTAGCTCCCAAAATCTCAGAGCCATGCATTTTCCGTGTTGATTTACCCCGGCAGCTCCCAAAATTCAGAGTTACCCATTTTCCATGCTGATATTCCCCTGGCAGATCTCAAAATTCAGAGTCACCCTTTTCCCACATTTATACACCCCTGGCATCTCCCAAAAGCTCAGAGCCACCCATTTTTCATTTTGGTGTTGCCTTGGCAGCTCCCAAAATTCAGAGTCACCCATTTTCCATTCTGAGGTTCCCCTGGAAGATCCCAAAATTCAGAGTCACCAATTTTCCATGTTGATTTTCCCCTGGAAGATCCCAAAATTCAGAGTCACCCATTTTCCATGTTGATATTCCCTCGCAGCTCCCAAAATTGAGAGTCACCAATTTTCCATGCTGATTTTCCCCTGGCAGCTCCCAAAAAAGTCGCCCATTTTCCCCTCAGTGTCGCTTGGGCGCTGCGAGAGCAGCACAGATGATGATTTTTGGATGGCAGCAGCATCGTTAAACCGCATTTATTTTACTCAAAAGAATTTATTTTACTGCAAAACAAGGCAGTGACAGGACTGGCACTGGATGCCATCGGCGGGGGAAGGGTCGGGGCTGCTCTGAGCCTCTCCATCTGTGAATTGTCGGTGCCACAGCTGGGCTGAGCCCCCTGCCCCGCACAGCCCGGCCCCGGTGATCGGCCCCGGTGATCGCCCCTGCCCCGGTGACCACCCCCGGCCCCGGTGACTGCCCCCGGGCCCGGTGATCGCCCCGGCACCGCACAGCCCGGCCCCGGTGATCGCCCCCGGGCCNCTGCCCCGGTGATCACCCCTGCCCCGCACAGCCCGGCCCCGGTGATCGCCCCTGGCCCTGGTCATCGCCCCCGGCCCTGGTGACCACCCCCTGCCCCGGTCATCGCCCCCGGCCCCGCACAGCCCGGTCCCGGTGACCGCCCCTGGCCCCGGTGATCGCCCCTGGCCCCATCGAACACCCCTGACGGGCTGTAGCCTCGGGGAAAGGCCGCAGCTGAGGCCAGGCACTGCAAGGGTTGGAGGTCGCTCTCTCTCTTTAAGGTTCCTGTAATGTTTCCAGTGCAGCTCCCAGCGCCTTGGGCACACCCCAGTGGGGTCCCCGGGAGGGTTCTGTGTCTGTCTGTCCTAAACGTGGGCTCCAGGCTCAACTAAACCCTGCCAGCACCCAGGAGGGAAGTTGCTGGGTCAGGCTCAGGAGAGGTGCAGGGATGTCCTTCAGCCCAGGATGGCTCCTTGGAGGACTGGTTCTGACTGGGATGGAGATGATTTCTCCCCAGGAGCTGCTCTGGGGTGGTGTTTGTGGTTTGTGCTGAACACAGGGTTGGTAACACGGGGTGTTTTTGTTATTGCTGAGCTGTGCTCACACAGTCCATGCTTCAGTGAGGAGGCTGGGGGGGCACAAGGAGCTGGGAAGGGACACAGCCAGGACAGCTGACCCCAAGTGACCCCAGGGACATCCCAGGCCACACAGGGTCAGGCTCAGTGGATAAAGAAGGGGAAAGAAGGAGGAAGGGGAGGACATTTGGGGTGATGGCCTTTGGCCTCCCTGCTGTGTGTGATGCAGCCCTGCTGTCCTGGGGATGGCTGAGCCCCTGCCAGCCACGGGAAGTGGGGGATGAATTCCTTGTTCTGCTTTGCTTGCATATGTGGCTTTCGCTTTAATCATCAATCTGTCTTTATCTCAGCCCAGGAATTTTCTCAGTTCTAGCCCTCTGGTTCTCTCTCTGCTTCTCTGTGGGGCCGAGCTGCTGGGGCTGGGGTTAAACCACCACAGCTGGGAAGGAGCCACAGCTGGAACCGGTGCTGGCACCTGGAATGTCCGAGTGCAACCACGAGATCAACACGTGACCCTCAGACTGTCCATAGGAGCCTTCAGTGGCACAAATCTCATCGTTAAATATTTGCATGTTTCCAATTAAAACTGAGCCTGGGAGACTCTGCAGCCCCAGGATGGGCCATGGATGTGTCCCGTGCTCCCCTTCAGCTCTGCCTGGTGGGCCAGGGAAGCACTGGTTTTGCAAGAGTTAAGGGCTGGGGGCTGGGAATTAATTAACATCTTCCATCTCCATCTGATCTCAGGTGGATACTTAATGTTTTTGTCTGCGGAGGTTTATTTTCCTCCAGATTGATTGGATGAATTGTGTTCCCAGAGATCAGAGAGTTCAGATGGCAGAGGATCCTCTTACCAGAAGATGAAAGCCAACATAATCAACTGCACAACTTCAAAACATGCAGCTTGTTCTTGTTGGCTGTGCCTAAGTTTTCCCTGCAGAGAAGCTGTCGACAATGATTTGATATCAATCCAGTAACAATCCCTGGTTTCTAATAATAATTTGCACTTCAGTAGAAATGTTCATGTGAGGCTCTGAGAACATTTAGCAGATGGTCATTAGCGAAGCTCCCCAGTTCTCCTGCGAGGAAGAGATAACAATTATTAGCCTTGTTCTACAGATGGTGACACCGAGGTGAGGCACTGAAAGGTGAAATAACTCTCCTAATTTTCCGTAATGAGCCAGTGGCAACAGATCCATGAATGGAACCCAGGCATCCTGCTGAGATTACTCCACAAACCCTATATCCTTATCTTTCACAGGAAAATGTGGTCAAAGAGGTGAGCCTGGAAAGCAAAAAGCAAATGACTCAAAGGCAGGATTCATGACACATTTCTGGAAATAAGGAATTAGGTCTGGGTCAATAAATAACTGGGAAACCAGGGGGACGCAATCTGAGAGGCATGTGAAACGGGGATGGATGGAAAAGAAAGAAGATAATGGAAGGGAGGGGAAGGAAAACAGAGCAGCTCTGACTTTTTATTTCCACTCTTGGTTTCAATCAGCCTTGTAAAATTAAAGGTTGGGCTCTGAGAGAAAGGAGAAAGCTCCGTCTGCTCCCGTGGGGATACATCCAATGGGAGAGGCTTCAAACGGGGACTGCCGGTAAGGAAACCCTCTGATGGCTCGTCACCCTGCGGCCAAGTGCCAGCTGTGGGGACATTGGTTGTGTTTGGGCACCTCAGAGACCCTGAGGAGGGCAGAGAAACAGGACAGGAGCTCTGGGAACACCGGCTGGAGCTCTGGGAATGCCGGCTCTGCCCCTCGGCATCGCCCACCAAACCGCGGCGGGGCTGGAGAGCGCTGCCGGCTCAGCCCGGCTGGAGGTGCGAGGAGCTGGAGCTCCAGGGGCTAATTTTAGCTTCCACTTGTGCTGCCTCTGCCTTTCTCACCCAGCAGGGCTGCCCTGCCAGCGCTGAGGGACTGGCTGGTGCCCCGAGCCGCCCCGCTCGCATCGCACACACGCCGAGGGGAACGCGGCCCAACTGTGCAGTTTATAAAACAGCCAAGTGGAAGCCAAAAGACTTGAGTTTAATCCCTCCAGTTAAGTCATCTAGATTCCTTCTCGCCACCAGCCATCTGATCTCAATCAGCAAATCTTGGCCTTCCTCTCCTGACCCAGCCGAGAGTCGCGGTGCTGAGGCCTGAAGTAATCTGCATGCAAAATGCTTTAGTAATGATTCCTCCAGGAGGGACTGCTTTGATTGTTATTTCCCAGAAGCCCTCCAATATGAAAGGGGCAGGCAAACAACAAAGGTGGCTCGGTAATGTTTGCCATTAATAATTTGTCAACGTTCTGTAATGTTCCTCCATTTCTTTTCAGTACCTGTGGTTAACAGAAGCCTATTGAAGGAGACCTATTTCCATGTAAGCCTGAAAAGCAATCATTGGTTATTAAACAGGATGTGCTTTTAGTCCAAAGGTACTTCCAATTGTCTATTAGTAGAATTCAGCAAGTAAATGAAACAGAATTAAACATCTGTGTCTCCAACATCGATAAAGTGCATCACCTCTGGGTGCAGTGTGTTCTTCAAAAACATTGAAATATCTTCATAGATTTACAGAGTCACAAAATGGCTTGGGTTGGAAGGGACCTTAAAGATCATCCAGTCCAGGGACACCTTCCACTCCCCCAGGCTGCTCCAAGCCCCATCCAGCCTGGCCTTGGACACTTCCAGTGATCCAGGGGCAGTTCTTCTGTGGGAACCTGTGCCAGGGCCTGCCCATCCTCCCAGGGAAGGATTTCTCCCCAGTATCCCATCTCACCCAGCCCTCTGGCAGTGGGAAACCATTCCCAAGTGTCCAATCACAATTATATTGATTTCAGCATCACACCCAGCACCAGAGAGCCAGAACTGGAACCAAAAGTGTGTTGGAGTGGCAACACCAGGAAAATATGGGAGAGCAGCAGCCACGTCTGACAGGCAGGATCTTGACTGGAAAGACTTGAAGCACCTCAACCATAAACACACCCACGGGTGCTCCTGTTGCAGGTGCCCCTCAGGGGCACGAGAGCTTGGTGGAAGGAGTGAGTGCTCAAAGGCAGCTGGCTGGTGTGAAAATTGGGATTTTGGAATGCTTCACTGGCATATTTGCATTTTGGAAGCCAATATTACTGCCCGTCCAGGAGGGCTCTCAAATGAGAGCAGAAAGGAGAAGACCAAGAAGGGCAGTTCTGTTCGGCCCTGAGGACCCCAATGTTCCCTCTTTTCCTCACACCTCAGCTTTCCCTGTTCTCTTCCTCACTTCCACGTGATGTTAGCTGGGATACTGCAGGAATCACTTCACAATTTCATACGTGAAACAGGCAGGGGAGGCAGAGGGAACAGGATTTGCCATTTTCAACCCCAATAATTGCATTACAAAGCTCAGCACGGTTTTCATTATTGTGCCGTGTTCAATCAACCTCCATCCCAAAGGTGCACACAGATCTCAGGCTATTCCAGGCCTTGGCAGCTGCTTTGCTGTACTTGCTCCTTTTTATTTTTTTTTTTATTTTTTTTTTCATCCCAGGGCTTTTAAAATTGATGGGAGGCTGAAGGCAAGAGCTGATGCATTGTAGATGACAACAAAAGAGGCTCCATAAAATTGCTTTTGGCATCTCGTGTGCGCTCCGTCTACATCTTATAAATTACTGCTGCATTACAGCGATAAAAATAGGTTTGTATTTGGAATTGATTACAGTGAGATAAAGCCCTAATAAAAAAAAAAGGCACTGGTGCATAAATTCTGAGCATACAGGGGTAATTTGATTTGATAAAATAAAAGTATGGCTCTTAATTTCTTCCCTTTAAACAGAACGCACAGGCAGCGCAGGGGGAACTTCAGCAGCCGTGCAGTTTAGGGTTCTCAGAAATGAGTCTGTGCCTCTTGCAACTCTTCCCTTCAGACATTTTTATGGCAATTTCTGCACCACCAGCATTCCCACTGCTGGGTAATGTTCCTGCTGCAATCCCAAAGCCTTCAGCCCAGGCCCCTGTGCTTCTTCCAGGTGATGAACTTTGATTTTCCTCACACCCTTTCCCTGTTCTCCTCCTCACTTCCATGTGACATTAGCTGGGACAATGCAGGAGTTACTTCACAATTTCATACCTTAAACAGGCAGGGGAGGCAGAGGGAACAGGATTTGCCATTTTCAACCCCAATAATTGCATTACAAAGGTTTAAAACCTGTGCCCCTCCAAGTTCTTTTGTTAACCGAGCTGTTTCTCTGGAGTTCACTGTGCAGCACATCAGCTCCACAGCCCGTGCTCTCGCCTTGACTGGGACTGCGGGATCAGCAGAGGGAGCTGGGATGTTGTTTTCAGCAGTTCTAACACAAATGGAAGGATAATTTTATTTACACGAGGAGGAGGGAAGCAGCGATTCATGTTTCAGCACGACCAGCCCAGCACACTTCACTCCAGCAAAGCGCTTTGGCTCAGACAATGCACCCAGGGCGAGCTCTGGCCTCGCATCAGGACACAAACACGGCCCCAGAGTCACCCTTTGCAGAAAGGCTCCACTGCAGACAACAGCCCTGGGCTGGCAGGGCATGCGGGGCTGGATGCAGGAGCTGGGGAGCCACGGAGCAAAGCCGCACATCTGTTCTGCAGCCCCTCCAGCCCCGAGAGCTGCACCCCAGGAGGATGCTGTGTCCCCTGGAACCCCTGTCAGGGTTGTTTTTTGGGAGGGTTGGGGGCAGGAAGCTGCTGCTGCCGTCCCTCCAGCGCCTTTGATGTGGGCTGGACGGGATGTGGCTGCGCCTGCTCCCGCCAGCCCGAGCGGGGAAAGGAAAACCAGCGGCAGCAGGGCTGACAATTATCCCTGTCAAGCAGCTCGAGCATTCCTGAGTTTTCAGTAATGTACGATAAGCTGTTGGGAGTAAGATGATCCCTAAAAACCTCCCATAGGAATGGCAAAAGCAGCCCAAAGCATGTCCCGACACAACTGGTAGCACTTCCACAGAGGGAAACACAGGTAGGCTGAGAGAACGTTCCTTTTAAATTTCATTTATTTATTTTTGTGTACATTTTCCGTAATTTGACTGACATACCATTGCTATAAAGATGCCCTGCTCTTTGAATATTTCCATCCAAGACCACTAGTTTCAAGTGTGGTTATGAAAAGTCACGGCAAACATATGACTGGAAAGAGGTGGTTGGTTTTTGACTTCCAGGCAGTTGTTTGAAGCGTTTCAGAGATGCACACAATATTCAGCAGAACACACGCACGCACAGTGCCGGCTTACACACACGCACACGCACATCTGGAAAACTGTTACAGTGGTTGAAGTTTCCAAAAAGGTGTCCTGTCCCCTCTCAGCAGCAGTGAAAAACCTCTGCGTGTCCTGAGAAATCAAATCGAAGCGCAGTAAAGAGGATTAACTTATCCCATTCAACAGGGGGCTGTTTGGGTTGTTTTTTTTTTTTTTCAAGTCAAATGTATTTTTGCCAATCTGATTTAAGTGAAGAGGGTGGGGAGAAAGAATGTGTGGCAGTGAAGGTTAAAGAATACCAGTTCAGCACGGATCCTAAAAGCATCTCATTAAAACAACATCAACTAAAAGCCTCTCGAATGTTACACACATGGTCCTGCTGTCACCCTCCCACTCCTGCTCACCTCCAGAGCACGAGGAGAAGACAACACAGGGAGGTGCTGCAGATGGAGGCAGAGGGAGGCGATGTGCAGCTGGACAGGTGGGCAGCCAGGTGACCACGGAAGGACTCTGGAGCACAGGAGAACCCTGTGACCTTGGCAGTGTCTGACTGATGGAACCTGGCAGTGTCTGCACCCGGCTGGAACAGGAGCTCGGAGCGTCCATCCTGCACGGGGCAGCTCCAAACCCTGGGCAAACCCCACAGGACGCTGACAACCACCCCAGTGCCACCTCACACCTATGCCAGCACCTCCTTCCTTTGCACTAACACTCTCCAAGGCTGCTCTGTCTGGCCAACCCACCCTCCCCAAGGCTCTGATTCGGGCTGCTGCCTTAGGACGTGGTGGTTTTGATTCTCACAAGGAAAGAGTTGCCTCAACAAGGCTGAAAACTGAAGGTCACCCACACTGCACTGCCCTGCCTTTAATCCAACACCACCTTTGCTGCCCTGACAGCAGCCCAGGGGCTCTCCCGAGGAGCTGGAGCTGCCCCTGCCCTGGCTGCGAGCGGGGTTGTGTGAGGTGACAGGCTGAGAGCAGCACAGAGCCCTGCGGAGGAAACCAGCAAAGCCTGAGACAACACAAACAAACACCGAGCAATTAAAAGAAGGATGGGAGATGTGGTCTGATGTACTTCTGCCAAGAAATAAATATTTTACGCTGCTTTTTTTTTTTTTTTTTAAAAAAAAAAGCACTTGCATTGTGTTTTTTTAAATCTCCAAAATGGTCGAGTTACTCCCAGCACCCCCCCCAAGCACAACACGTGCTCACACACACACACACATCACACACACTCTCTAATGCACATAATTCCAGCTTTGTAGAGCTACTGGATTTACTTTGAGACAAGTTTCTTGTGCATTTGGACAATTTACTTTGAGACAAGTTATTTGCAAGAAGGCAAAGTTCATGCATGGCTTTGACAGCTCCACTTTCTCATAAATGGTTTTTGAAAAGCAGAAAGCGAATGAGGGCCAAAGCTCCATTTAAAATTCACCTCGGATGCCTGAAAAGCATTTATACCCACATCCTTCTGAGGTCCCTGCTTTATGAACTTCTAATCAATTCCACATTCTGCTACCCAACGTTTCTTATACATAGGGGAAAGAAAACAAACCGGAGAAGCAGCGCGAGCTGTCTGAAAACAGCTGCACCAGTGAAGGGCTTGAGTCACCAGCCCTGGAGGGGTTTAAAAGGCATGGATGTGGCACTTGGGGACATGGGTTAGTGGTGGCCTCGGCAGTGCTGGGTTTGTGGGTTGGACTCGATGATTTTAAAGGTCTTTTCCACCCCGAATGACTCCGTGGTTCAGTGATTCCATTATTCTCTACCAGAAAGGCTGGGGAGGCTTTTGAAGCACCTTTCCAAGGGGAGAAAGGGAATAAAGAGAACAAAACCCGCTGGGTTCTGAGCCCCCAGTCCTGCTTCTCCCCCACACTTACAGCATTCCCCTCAACACTTGTGCCCTGCAGAGCAGGAAGCTGCTGGTGAATTGTCCATCATTGCTGCAGGACTTGTCCTGCATCCCCAGAGGTGACACTTGACTGTGCCCCAGCCCTGCCTTGGGCAATCCTCACCACCCAGAAAACTCCATGGCCTTGGACAAACCAAGCTTGTCACCAAGCAGATTTTCATTTTCATGTGGAAAGCAGTTGTTTTCTCACAATTCGGGGTGATTTTAATGAGCATTTTAGCAGCTAAACTGAGCCCTGGTGCCACTCAATCCCCTCTCAAAGGAACAACTGAAAGCCACCTCGTGCTTCTCCTACTAAAAACCCTAAAAGCGAGCAGGTTTCTTCAGAAGCCTCCAAGGTGTTAAAACAAAAATCAAAGAAAAAATTACAGTTTTTTAAAACAAGATTCCTTATCCCCAAATTCTAGAGCAAACCAGGACACTAAAAAAAACCCCAAAAATCATCTAAATTGCTATAAATATAATTTAAAATCATTATTAGCTGTCTACTGCCATCCCAGCAGGGATTCCACGTGGCTCGAGGGCAGGCTGGGAGATACCTTCAGCACCTCTTGGATAGTACCAGAAAGGGATAAATAATAAATAAGAAGAACAGGAGAAAGAATAATCAGCTTTTCACATGTGTGGAAAAGCAGAGCCTTTCACAGTCAGAAATCAAATGATGTTACTGTAAAAAAAAAAAAAATCCTAAAAATAAAGTAAAATAAGGACTTGCATTAGAGCAGGGTGGAAAATCCACTCCCTCCTAACATCTTCAGGTGCTTTCCCTGCGCCCTCTTCAACACCAGACACCAGTGGGAACTGGGTGCTTTTCCATTTTTTTGCTCATTTTTTGCTCATTTTTTGGTGTTTGGGTTTGTTTTTTTTTTTTCTAGCCAAAATTATGTAGAAATATCCTTGTTACAGATTTCTCACCATCTTGAAAAAAAGCAGATTTCACACCTTAAGACAGAAAGTCTAGAAATCCCATGTATTGATGCTAAACATGGATCTTTGCCAGTAAAACTGTAATTCCATAAATTGAAGATTTTGGACAATTTTGCTGGGTTTTTTTTTCTACAAGAAATAAATTTTACTCCAACACATTTTTCCAGCTTACAAGAAGCTCCATTTAGCAGCTTCCCCTCGTCGTATTGCTATTAAAAAATTCAGAATTCCAGCTATTTTGTATGTTGTGACTATTTCCAGCAGCCCCTGGCACAGGGACAGCTCTCACCAAGCACAAACCACTCGATTCACCAAAATAAAGACGGCGGCCGAGCCCTGGAAATTCGCTTTACACATGGATTTTAAAGGGAATATTTGCAGCCAAATCCTGGGTTTGGGGATGTATTCTGAGCCCCAACCCGGCAGAAGCCCCCCAGAAGGCACAGTCCATGCTGCAGGTGTTTATGCAGGACTGGGGACTAAATTTGGGCTAAATATGGATGGAGAGCTCTGCAGCTGGACCTGGATTTGGGAAAATTTGATCCTGGCTCAACAGCTGTGACAGAGACTGGGATTTATCTTTAAACACACCTTTTCTTGGCTCTTAAGAGGCACTTAATCCACATTTCTTCACTCTGGCTGCACAAATCAAGGACACCTGGCCCTTCCTGACTTTTCACAGCATCCATCCTGAACAAAACCCCCACACAAATGCTGAAGGGCTTTGGGTGTTCCAGGACACTCCGAGATGGCTGAAAGTTCTCTCCTAGAGGGAAAAATCCCAAGATGTGGCAGATCCCAACACCTCCATCACACAGTTCCTGAGGAAACTGTGTCCATGTGAGTTTTTGGAGGTCCTGCTCTTTCAGCCACCAGACTCTGGCTCCTCTCTCTGGAGCATTTATCTCCATCCACCTCCTGGAATGGTTTGATGCATGATGGGTCACGGCCTTTTGGAAAGTCCATGGTCTGCTCTCTTTATTTCCTCAAAAAGAATCATTATCTAGGGGCAAAACCAGACTGAATTAAACCCTGAGCTGGCCTGAATTATTCCTGGAAGATAAACCAAGCAGCAGCTTTCCTGATCGGTTCAGGAATACTTGGGGTGCGTTTAGCCTTTATTCAAAAATTACACTATTCCGAGTTTCCTGGATTTAGCTAAGCCCAAAAGCGAAAGTAACAGATCAAAATACCCTGCAATAAAACTTCTAGGAAGGGTTTTCAGGTCTGGCTAAAACCAGATAGCTTTGGAAATCGCCGGAAGACGTCTGATCTTTCGAGATTTCCATCTCCGCTTCCAGCGCGCTTCAGGCGCTTCCAAGCTTTTCCCGGCTTGTCCCCGCGGAACCTCGCAGCCGCTGGACTCTCGCCCCGTCCTTTAAACACCAAGAGCCTCTCGAGGAAGGGATTGTGGCCCATCCTGGCTGCTGGCTGTGCTGAGCCACCTTGGAGCAGGGCTGCTGCAGCTCCGGAGCCGCTCGGCTTTCCCAGAGGGATTTTTCATGGAACGGCAGCGAATGAAGGGACAAACTCCGGCTTGGGCTGGAGACCCAAGGGTGGCTGGTTTAGCTAATTCCTGGCTGGGGGATTAGGGAGCAGGGACTGGGCAGCTCCTTCCTCTCCCAAAGCGCTCCATGGACAGCTGCACAGAGGCTCCTTCCCCTTCCCGCTGGCTGCCAGGAAAATCCCAGACATGAAAATAAAACCACAAAGGTGCCTGGGATGAGGCGTCCACGGAGAGGCCAAAACTCTCCAGCATCCCAGGGCTGCTCTGAAGGAGCCACCTCACAAACATCCTGCCCCAAGTGCTCCCAGAGGAATGGCACCGCCGGCTGTGTGAGCCCCTGGCGAATTCCTTCCTCCTGGTGGGCTGTAAATTGGATATTTCCAGCATTAAGCTGGTTAGAGACCACCTTAAAAAGCTTCCCCTCTTCTCTCTCAGCTGCAGAGGCCTCTCCCAGGTTTTTCCAACACCTCTTTGTTCACTTGCAGGTTTTCCCCGTGGGTTTCTGTTGGGGTTTAGATTTTGCTCTCCTTGCTGGAACTGGGGATGCAGTGGCAACCTGGGACCCACTGCCCACAAACGTGGGCCTGAAGGAGGGATGGGGAGGGAAAGGGCAGCCAGGCTGCTCTCAGGCTGTGCCCTCGAAGGACCTGTGGCTGTGTCCTGCCTCTCCTGCTGCTCCAGACCCTCCCTGGCAGGGTGGACTGACAGCTGCTGCCCATCAGAGGACTCATTTTGTCCCTGTGCCCTTAAATCCACCCTAAAGTTCACTGCACTCCCAGAGTCCTTCCCATTTACCCAGCAATGGACCTTTGTGCCTGCAGCTCCTGGCTGTGTTCATGCATCTGCAAACACCTCAGAACTGAGGTGCAGCTTTTCCTGGCCCTATTTACTAACAAAACCCACTGTTTTTATGGAGTGAGGTTATGTGAAGGAGCAGAGTCCTTTCAGCCTCCAGCAGAGCTGCCACTCCTCCAGCCATGGTTCCCCAGAGTGGGGAATCTCCCAGCTCTGCAGAGCACCCAGCAAATTTCACGTTCTCCATCTGCTCCGGCAAAGGCTGAGCTGAAATATTAATGAGGAGATCTGATCCCTTCTCACCAGAAACGATCTGGGTTTTATAGCCCAGGCAGAGGCCAGAGGAGCAGGCAAAGCTCTGGGATTCATCCTCTGCTGCTGGTTAAGGGCTTTCAAGGAAACCAGGAACCTGGGGGGAGGACACAGAGTGTAAAAGATGAGGACATCTGGTGTGTTCTGTCCACCCTTCATCTCCCCAGGCTCAGCCCCCACCTCTGGGCATGCCCAGAGCAGGGAGAGGAGGCTGCTCTAACATCAACAACCATAACATGGCAATAAAGATTAACGAGCAAAACTTGCCATTTTACGTCTAATCCGTGGGGATTTACAATCATTAATCTTTATTAGTGCGTAATAACTGTTTGGACATTAAGGACAGATTCTCAGCTGGACAGAACTGGCCCCATTCCAGCCGAGCCAATGGAGCAGTGCCAGTTTACACCCTCCATGACTCCAGCTTTCCATGAGACCCATCCCATCTGTAGGAATCACATCACTGATAGTGTTTCCCCAACAGCAGGGGCAAGAGAAGTGAAGGCAACTCTTTGTCTTTCCCTGTATCCCAAAAAGAGAGCTGCATGAGTCCAGGAAGCTCAACAATAGACATGTCAATAAACACGAGGAAATTCAATGAAAAGGCAACAGCAACAAAAGGAACCCCAAGGAGCAGGGAAGTGGATGATTTTTGAGGCAAGACTAGAAGATCTGGTTTGGCAGGAGCATAACTAAGGGGGATGCAGCAATCTTTGGCATGTGAAAGAGTGAAAGCACCAAGACAGGCTCCCAGAGCTCCTCTAAGAGGAACAAGATGGAAGAGGGGGGAAAAAAAAGAGCATCTTGGCTGGATTTTCTGAGAGAGGAGTTGGAGGAGTTGCTTTGAATAAAAGAGGTCTATTAAACGAGGGAGGTGGTGGGAACCTTGTCTGAACTACATCAGACCAGCCACTAAAGCAACGTTTGACCAGGCAGGATTTCCTCTTCCAGAAGGTGTAGGGAAGAAGGAAAAGGTGCAGGTGCACTCCTGGCTGGCAGCAAGCACAGTAAATCCCAGCTGAGGCTGGGCATGCCGGGCTCTGCCCTCAGCCCCTTCCCACCAGGACAAGGTGCAGCAGCACTGACCCAGCAGCAGCTGCTCAACAACACAGAGATCAATCGCAGATCTTGTTTTTCAAGAGATTTTTCCAAGTAGGGACTCACCAACTGCCTCCTCCGTCACACACCTGCCTCCAGAAATGATGTTCCAGCTCTTGAACAAGTCAGAGTTGCCTCTTTGTCACCAGTAAACTCAGCACAAGTCAGGGAAACACAGAAATACAGTACAGAGATATCTGTGCCAAGGTTTGTACACCTGGAAGAACTCCAGGAAAGGTGGGCATTGAACCCAGTGCAGCAGCATGAACCTGGTGGTTAAAAACAGCAACCAGAAAATGCCCTCCCAACTGCTCTTTCAGATTTAAGGGGCCAAAGGGCTCTTGGGTACTCAGAAAACACCTTTCCTGCCAGTGACAGCTCCAGCAATGGCAAGGCCTCCAGCATCCTGGAGACTGCAGGAGCATCGGGAGCTGTACGGTGGGGGGAAGAAGAGGATGGACATCAAACCTGGGGATCCCTGGGGATGGGCTGTGCCTCTTCCCTGCAGCCTGATAACCTGTGGCACACTGGAGAGGCCCTCCCTGCCCTGCAATTCCATCCACAGCTGCTGCACGTCACAGCTCAGGGCTGAGCTCCCAGAAGCTTTGCTCCCTCTGCACTCCCTGGTTTAGGAGTTCTTTCAAGCTGACGGCATCTGAGACCTGCTTCTCTAAAACTCCCAGTTTGGGGCAATCCCACAGCACAGAAAACCTTTGTGAAGAACATCCCTAAGCCTCCAAACCTTTGCGGTTCAGGGGGCAAGGCTGCCAGGAAAGGTTTCATGTCGTACAGCCTGTCTGTCCCAGGCGAGGCTGTGCTCCTGCTCTGGCCAAGCTAAGATCTGAGCAGCAACCAAAGGATTTTTTTTCCTCTTCACAGAGGTTACAATCAAACAGCAGAGAGAAGAGCCTGACTTTCATCCTGCAGCCCAGCAGCTCTGCAGGGCTTTGAAGCACACAGGAGTCCCTGGCTCTCCTCCCTGAGCCGAACCCACCAAGCTCAGGCTTCTCTCTAAGAAATTCCTGGGTCAGGCCAAGCTTCGTGGGATGCAGGGACAGCCCCAGAGCCCTGCAGGGCCCTCCCCTGCCACAGCTGCCCTCAGCAGTGGGGATCTCTCACAGCACTTCCCATCCTCATGCTCAGACAGCTCCACACTTACTCTGGGCTGACGCAAACGACTTTAAAAGGAACAAAGTCACGGAGAAGGAGCAGGGAAGGGATTTGTTGTGTGCCCTATTGCAATGTCGTTAAAACAAAGGGATTAGGCAGCCCTAGCACTGCAAGAGCAGAGAGCATAAAAGCAAGCCCTGTGTAGAGGCATGGAGGAATCCTTTTAGAGGGTTACCAGCTGCAGACAACACTGCCATTAATTTTCTATTGGAAAACGCTGGTGACATTAATATCTGCTATTAATACTGAGCTTTGACAGTATCTCATAAATTCAACCTGTCAATTGCAATGGCACTGAAATGAAGGTGCTCTGAGGTCAAGGAGATGCGGTGTCCAAATGAGACTTATATTGCAGGGGAAAAGCAGCAAAAACAATCTTTAACAAAAGCATCAGATCCATATGTAGGAAAACCAAAGGGTGGTTTTAAATGTCATGTTTTTCAAAGCGAGAATTGACGCTGGAACCAAGTCTATAAACTGGCTGGCTGGACTTTCAGCTGCAGCTGAGGACAATCAATCAAAACAGCTCTGTGACTGAGAAAGTGAGAGAGAGAAAACACACACACACACACCCCCACCATGGAATATGAGAGGGCAGATCATGAGCCATGCGAGGCCTCTTAAAATTACACTGTGAAGTAAAACAACCTCGCGTTTCACCCGCCACAAAATGTAACCTGAAAGGTTCCCCTCGGCACAGAGCAGGATATGGAGCTGACCCTCAAGCGAGGGCTGGGACAGGGCTGAGCAAGGGGAACCTCCTCCCCTTGGCCTGCACGACCCGTGACTCGCACCCTGATTCCTGCAAGCCCTCTCTGAGCCCCCTGCTCTGCAGCTGAGGGCACAAGGATCGATAAATGCCGATAAATGCTCTCCTATCTCTGTCACTGCCAGCCCCGGGGCAGAGCTGCACCACTGCAGGCTCGCAGCCACCCCTGCGGTGGGTGACAGCAGCGGGGTGGCAGCCAGGCACTGGCGGTGTCTTTGTGCGCCTCGTGGGAGTGTTGGCATGTCCCCAGCACCAGGGGTGCCACCACCCCTGCCACGGCCCCTGCTCCCAACGCTGCCCTCCCCATCAGCCCTTCCACGGGATCGCTTCCCAAAATCCGCTCAGACTGTTCCAACCTGCGCCAGGAGTCTGGAGGGTTTGCCCTGGCAGAGCAGGGTGAGATGATACTGTGCACAGCTCAGCACTGCAGAGCAAGGTTCTGCTCACACCTGGCTCCAGGGGCTGTGCCCAAGCCAGCGGTGGGGACGGAGGCACGTGCAGGGCACGAGGCACTTGTGCAGCCTCCGGGGCAGCCGGGCAGGCCCCGTTCCAGGGCTGGGGGAAGGAGCAAAGGCAAAGGCAGAGGAGCTCGTGGCCAAGCCAGGCAGGTAGGCAGGTGTGGCTCGGAGCGGTGCTAATGTGGAGCTGGCAGCCTCGCCAGGCTCGGCAACACCCGCAGGGCACAGTGCCCCCTGCTCCAGTCAGTCACTGAGCCCAGGGCAGGGTGATCCCCAGCTCCTCTCCCACCTCACCAGCTCCCTTCTCCTGCCCCTGGCTTGCAGCTTGTCTGCAGGGACCCGGCCAGCAGCTCCTGGTGGGGGTGGGCTGTGGGGTCCCTGCGTGGTTTCCCAGGCTGCAGCTCCCACCTGCAGCCCAGGGCAGAGCCCAGAGCTCCTGGCTGCCTGCAGCATCCCAGCTGGAGCTGGACACAGCCCAACCCACGTGCCAGCACGGGCCCCTGGGAGCACTGGCACTCCCAGGCTCTGTGGGCAAGCACGGAGGGATTGCTGCCAATGCAGTGCCACGAGCCCTGGAAACCACCACTAAAACATCCCATTTTTCACGGGTGTCATGCTGTGCACCCTGTGATCCTGCCTCACCCCGAGAAGGAGAAAGGAACTCCCTTTGAGGCCCAAAGCAGCTCATCCCCAGCCCAAGGGAGCCTCGGGCACTGCAACGCTGCTGGGCAGTGGGCACTGACCAGGGCAGCCCCCTCCTGTCTTTGTGCAACTTCTCTGGCAGCCTCCTTCCCTCTGGGCCTTTCGCCCCAGACACTGTCCCAGCGATTCCCAGAGCTCCCAGCCCACCCTCTCCAGCAGAGCAGGGTGGTGGGACAGGGCTGGCCCGGCTGGAGGCTGGGAAGCGCCGGCCAGACTCGGAGCACAGTGTCCGGAGAAGAGGTGACCACAGGGGACACCAGGACCTCCCTCCCTGACACAGCTCGAGCAGCTGAGCTGCAAGTCTTGCTTACCAATTCCTTTTATGATGCACATTAAATATATTCCACAACAGAGACACTTCTCCACTCCTCTCTCCTCTCCTCAGACACCTTTTCCCCAGCTATGAGTGCTGCTTGCTGTGGCCTCATTTTGCATCATCATCATCATCGTCATCGTCACCACGCACTCATCCTCATATAAAACAGAAATCTATTCCATCAAGCACTTAACATAAATATTAAAATAATGGAAGGGACAAAATATAAATCTACATACAACTTCATGACTACCATAGCACCTATTACCATGACAAAGCAAATTCTGGTTCAAGGGGAAGGGAAGGGGGATGAGGAGCGAGTTAGGAAGAGGAACTTCGACTGTCATTAAATATGTAAATCACTCTTTCAAAAAAAATTTTTTTTTGTTGTTTTGTTTTTGTTTTAAGGTTACCAACCTTATTAAAATTCATTCCACTAACCAGCTCGTTCTATGTCACTATGGATACCAAAGAACCCTTTAAAAAAACTCGGGCGAGGCGGGGGTTTCTCAGAATAAAAAACAAAACAAAACAAAACACGGCGACTTTCTGTTGGTGCTTCCATGACAAGTCCTGCCACGCGCCCCTCCCCTGCACCCACCAGTCCACAGAAGGGCAATTCTTTTACAAGTCCAGTTCTCAGTCTCCCAGGATGAGCTTGACAAAAGAGGCGACGTCTGTCTCTTTGGATTCGTGCAGGGTGAAGAAAGGATGTTGCTGGGAAAGGAAAGAGAGAAAAACCAGCAGTTTATTATTCACCACGCTGAGGGCTGGAGCAAAAAGCTTTTCAGGCAATCCTCTAGACACTGAAGAAGGTTTTGTCCTTAGCATCATAATACTGAGCTTTCACAGCCGAGGCAAGTCAGGGAGCCCAAGGGCTGCTCCATGAAGCTGTGATGCCCTCCTGGATTCCCCCTAAACCCTGCCCTGGTTGGGAGGGCTGAGCTGGGCAGCTCTGGAGGCAAGGGGAAGCCTCAGGAAACCCTCTCCATCTGCCCCATAACACCCCCCAGACCACAGCTATCCATCCCACACGCTCCAGCTCCAACTGGAGCAGGGCAAACCTTGCTGACTGCAGTGGTTTTCCCTCAGCTTCCTGCTCTATCTGTCTATTTATTTACCCTCTGGTGACTCCTGAGTCTCATTTCTTCCCTGAACTGCCCCTCCTCGCAGCAGGAGTGGCTCCTTCACCCCAACCACCACACAGGAAAGCCATCCCGACTGGAAAACCATCCACACTTGTGTGTTTAACTACTTCATCCTGACCGACGTGGGGAGTCAGGCTGCCAGAAAATCCTGCCTGCATTTCAGCACGAACGGAAAAATACGTGTGAGGAGAAAAACCACAACCAAATCCCCCCAACAAAAGCTCCTCTCCACCAAAGCAATTCAGTTGGGTTGGTTCAGCAACACACCAAGCTGAGATGCCATGTGGAAACCCCCAAAACCCTGTTTGACACCCACTGTCCTGGCAGATAATCGGATTTATTTGCATGGAGGGTGTCAGAGGGAACCAAAAAGCAGCCAGGGCCCTGCAGGGCTTGCAGTGATCTCTGCTCTGTACCACGCTGGGGGTTTGATTTCCAGCCCTCTCATTTCAAGTCAGATTTTTTAAAATAATTTGGGGTTTTCAGAGTTTTTCCAAGCTGCCCCTCACCTCAGTCCCTGAGCATTGGCTGTTTCAATGATGTTTAATGGCAGCGGCCAAGTGGAGGGAGAAGAAGAGTAAAGAAAAGAGAGTTTTGAAGGTGGGCTTGAGTGGAAAGTCATCCAGGGAATAAGACAGGGCAGCTCTGAGTGGCTGGGAAGCAATCCAAAGACACACCAGTAAGGAAGAGGAAGCACAATTATGTGGGAAACAGGGCTGGAATGGGTTGAGGCAAAGATCCAGGCAAAACTTAAGGTCTCCCTAGGTCAGACAGTCACAGGAATCGAAGCGTCCTAAATAATTCCGAGAGGTGACCCCAACGGCCTGGCTTGCTATCCCAGAGTGGTGTCCTTGGTTTCACACCCAAAGCAGAGCTCCCACAGCCTGGGAGCACCCGCAGTGTGTGTGCCAGGGGTGCCAGCAGTGCCCTGCAGCCCTGTGTCCCAGGGAACCCCAGCCCTGTGCAGGGCCTGGCCGTGGCACCGAGCCCCCGTGCCCGGCGGGATGTGCAGACCACCGGCCCTGCAGTAGTTTCATGCTCCACTTCACCTCGGGAAGTGGGTTTTTAAATGAAATTAAGCACCCCTATCAGTTTCCCTGATGCTCAAGATAGCACAGAGTCATATTTTCCATGAGAAACCTCAATTCCACAGGAAAGCAAGGGAGCAGCCTCGGTCTAAATGACAAGTTCAGTCCAGGACCGCAACTTAATGCCATAAGAGAGAGGAAAAAACCCCAACAAAACAGCAACCCTCAACCACAGGACCTCACAACATCCATGTCAGCCATAAAATACCACAGCACTGAGATACTCCAGAGGTGATCCAAGAACCTAATTCAATAGAAATGCACTCCCTTGCCAATGGGTATTAATGCTGCAGCAGACGGAGCTGCTTCGGTGAACCTTTCTTGATAAAAGGCCATTTGGCAAAGTTCAGAAATTTGCTTAAAATATAGAGATGTATTTATTCAATAATATACCCCCTCCCAAAAAAAAAAAAAAAGTTTGGAAAAAAAGCCATGAATCTCAGGCCTCCCTTTGTTTGAAGCCAGTCTGGGGACAAGCTGTGTGTCAATCAGATCTATCTATAGTTTGATTGCATTACAGGGCCCAAGTGCCACGGGAATTATTCACTGCTTACAACTCAGGGCCGTGGATTTCCAGCACGACCTGCAGGTAAAAAAGCACCTTAAACCCTGGGACCTTCTCACCTGTGATGAGACAGTGTGAGGTGGTGATGGGTCTGACCCTCTGGTGGCATAATGCATGTCCACAAAATGTGGGGGAGAGAATAACCATGCCTGAGGAAATCCTGCAGCAGTTTCCACCCTTAATTCAGGTGGTCTTGCCACTGAGACTGCACAGGGGTGGGATGTAGGGACAAGCAATCATTTGGGTCAGGATCTCCAGAAATAACAAATTTAGGCACCTTTAGAAAGCTGCGAATTGTGTGAGAGTAAAAAAAGATTAAATGCCTGCAGGAGTGAAAAAGCAACTTCCTGAGCTCTCCTGCTTTTTGCCAGCTTTTAGGAGCACCAGTATCAATACCAGAAAGTCAGGAGAGAGGGAGAGGCCACGAAGCTGTGGAACCCAAGCAGAAAAATCTGTTCTTGCCAGCTGCAGCCCAGAGCTCTGGCTGGGCACACAGCAGTGCCCTGCACCTGCCCTGACACCAGCCTTTATTGGCATTCTCCTCCTTAGTTATTCCTGTTATCCCTCACAGTAAACAGTCTCCAGGCAGCAGATGAAATTCAATAACCGGAATTATTAGTCACAAACTCGTCTTTGTCCCCAACAACCAGGAATTACTCTGTCCAAAAAGCCTCCTCTCCAAGGCACCAGGGTAGCAAAGGCCAGTTGGCCTCTGGGATCCTGCAGCTCTTGTGGAGCATCTGTGGCACACTGAGGTGTCTGAACTCATCACACCAACCCCACAGGAGGATTTTAGCCTCACTGACTAATTCTTCACAGCCTCATTCTTGTCCATTACCTGCTTTAACATGTATTTTCTCCCTTGATCTGACTGGAAAAGCATCTGGCTGAGATTTCAAAGAACATCTCAGATTTGCTGTCACGCTCCCAGGAGTCTAAAGTGTCACAATTCTCCCATCTGCTATGAAAACAGGGATGCAAAGCATCCCAAATCACCATCACTGTTGGAATCTCTGCCTTCAGCACCTCACGGTAACCCATTTCAGCTCTGAACACACTGCTCGATGCAGCCACACTCACCATAAGCTCTGGGTATGTTGGCCGTTCTTTGGAATTCTTCTTCAAGCTTTAATTGGGGAAAAAAAAAGAAAAAAATTACAATTTACATTCTGTCTGCAATTTAAGGAAGGCCATAAAATCACACCATGACAACAGCAAGGTTTAAAGACTCTGTAGAGTAAGCTCAGCCACTCGTCCAAGCTGAGGGAACAATTTAGGCCTTGAGGACACTGACAGCCAACACGAAACAGTGCTGGGTACAGGAGCTCGAGGCACACCAAGAGATCTGGAGGCACCCAAAGCACCACTTCAAACACTGCCTGCTGCTGGGGGCTGTAGAAAAGATGCGGCCCTATTTTGAGGGCCTGATCTACAAATCACTCCGTGTTCATAGATTGATGATCAGAAGNGGGGCCAGGCACAACTGGGAGTCTGGGTGCTCTCCAACAGGCCAGTGACTCAGGGAATGGATTCAGCCTCCAAGCTCTGCCTGTGGCTCCAGAGCACGTGTACAACTGTTTGTTTATCACCGCGCTGTTATCAGCGGGGACGGTTCCATGGGACATCCTTTTTTTCTCCTCTCCTACAACAGATGGCCCTGGAGGGTTGTAGCTGGAAGTTATTTTGGTTTCCCTCCAGCAGAAAATATCTTTTAAAAGACAGGACGTAATCTCTACTCACTTCCTGGCAGTGTATTTAGGGGAAAGACACTTGGAGCAACTTGAAAAGATCTTCACACACGTACACGGCGGTGGCGGGGAAAAGGTGTCACACTGAGCAAAACAAAAGTGAGAACCTCTGCTGGGATTTGCTGGAGCCCAGAGGAAGCAGAGGACACACACTGAATAGATATTTCCTGCTTGCTGTGTGTAGAGGGCTCGTGTTTAGTGTCATGTTGTGAATGAACAGAGGAACCCGGGGCCGATACGTGCCAATACCGCCGGCCCGAAGGTTCTGGATGTGTCACATCCTCCCAGCTCCAGGGCAGCCCCAGCCAAGATGACAAGGTGAATTTGAAGGTTAGGTGTGTCCAGATTTGGTGTACCTTTCTTAATTTAGACCCTCTACAAAAAGAAATTCATTCCCAGGTTACTAATAACAGGAAATCTGGTGATAAGTTACCAAAATCAATGTAGATTTTCTGGAATGAAGAGTCATATTGGGATCTGATCCTGACTCAGACATCCCAGGAACATTCCTGCAGTGCCTACAGGTGAACAGACTTCACTGGCCCAGGCAGCAGATGGATAAACACAGACCTAAGCCAGGCTTGACACAGAGTGGATGTGACCTGGTTTGGTGTCAGAAGAAATTCCCAGACCCCAACAACACAAAATTGGTGCAAAGTTCACCATCCCAAGTCCATGGAACTCCACTTGAGGGATGTGAGGGATCTTCAGTGACCCTGGAGGACAGGATTTGCAGACAGGAATCACCACATGCTCCCCAAAGAGGCTGTGGATGTAGCTCCTAAAGCAGCCACAGCCTGAGCTGCGACACACGAGGCTTAAAAGAACAAATCCCTCGGGAAGGAACAGCCTGTCTGGCACAAGCAGGCAGCCTGGAAACAGCAGAGCCAGCAGCACTGTTTGGAGGAACAGCAGCTGCTCCAAAACCTCAGCGTGGGCCTTGCAAGAACGGGGGGCATCTCGTGAGAGGGTTTTTCCAAGGCAGCTCCCACCTCTCCCAGGCCCAGGGCAGGGTGGGCATGGCAGGTATTCCCAAGCGTGGGTCAGGAGATGAGCAGCTGGACCACGGGGACATGAAAACACATTTGAACAAGACTGTGAAGAATCTAAACATGGGTACTGAGAGTCCCCAGGCAGGAGCAGCTGATAATCCCTTCCTGGGTCACAGCAGAGCCAGCTGGGCTCCGGCCCCGGCAGCTCGGCAACAGTCTCACATGTCTCTATTTGTCGATCTGCCATCCTTTCTTGGCCACCACGCAGAGCCAGCAGCCACCTGCCAACTTGGCAGGCGCTTGGGTGGCACCGCAGCACCTGGAAAATCAAATCCTGCTGGCGCTGGGCTCCAGGGAAGCTGGAGGGAGCGGCCTGCAGCGCTCTGAGCCAGGGCGAGGGCAGGCTCTGCTCGGGGCTCTGAGCTCTCTGCAGCCTGCAGACAGCAGCGTGGCTGCTCCAGCCCTTTTCCTTCCCTGCTTTTCCAGCAGGAGCACGGCCAAACGCTCCTGCTGCTCCTAGCTCCCGGTCCCAAGGAAAGCAGCACGGCGGCCCCAGAGCCTCGGGAGAGGGACAGACACTGGCAGGGGCCACCACAGGGTGAATTCTGTAGGGTTGCTGCCCTCAGAGCCGTGTCCCCCCAGCGAGGATGCAGCCATTCCCTATCCTGCTGCCCTCCCAGACTCAGGGACGTGAGCAGCCTGGTCACACCTGCTCACAGCAGCCCTGTGGAGGCACTCGGAGTGAGGAGCCTCCTAAATCCCGTGTGTACCCACAAAGCAGCCCAGCCTGCTCTTCAGACAGACCCCCAGAGCTGCCACCAGCACTGCTGTGCCTGCACAGTGCCAGGCACCCACACAGGGCTCAGCGAGGGCACAGCCCTTCCCCAGGGAATGTTCTGCCCAAAATCAGGGCTGAGAGCTGTGCAGACAGGCACCAGCACGGTGGAGGTGAGCAGGGCCGGGGAGAGCGAAGCCGAGAGGGAATTTTACCATTGCGAGGTAAAATCGACGAACTCCGCTGAGAACTTCTCCGCTGGGAGCTGCGGCGATGGCTCCTCCACCACCTGCTTGAGCTGCTGGAAGGGCGTCCCCCAGGAGTCGTAGGGAAAGCGCAGGATGGCCAGCTCGATCTGGGGACACAGAGCCCCACGCCTCAGGATTGGGGGTGCACACCCCACAGCCCACCCTGCAGATTTGGGATCCCCACGTGCCCACCCAGGGGTGTGTTTTTGTAGGCTCCACACAAATGGGGTTGTTCAGCCTGGAAATAGGAACATTCCAAGGAGATCTTAGAGCCCCTTGTGGTGCCTAAAGGGGGCTCACAGAGAGGAGGAAGAGTGACTTTTTATGTGGGCAAACAGTGATAGAAAAAAGGGGATTGGTTTTGAACTAAAAGAGGAGAGATACAGATTAGATGTTAGGGGGAAATTGTTCCCTGTGAGGGTGGGCAGGCCCTGGCACAGGGTGCCCAGAGCAGCTCTGGCTGCCCCTGGATCCCTGGCAGTGCCCAAGGCCAGGCTGGACATTGGGGCTTGGAGCAACCTGGGACAGTGGGAGGTGTCCCTGCCCATGGCACTGGGTGGGATGAGGTGGGATTTAAGGTCCCTTCCAACACAAACCATTGTGAAATTCTATGATTTCCTCACCCCACCTGGCCACAGCACATTGCTCATCCTCCCCCAGCAAACAGGAGAGGCTGGAGGAGACTCAGACATCTCCACATCCAACTCCCTGTCACCCGTGTCAGCCCTGGGAAAGGTGAGAGTTAAAACCAGCCCCAGGGGGGCTGCAGGGGGTAACCACGCTGGGAAGGGGCTCTGGGAGCAGACGGATTCCCCCTGCTCTCCTCGGGGGCCGCTGTGGATCGCTGAGTGCTGCCAGGACGTTCCGCGCTGGGAACCCAACCTGCTGCGGCTGCCGTGCCTTAGCCCATGCTGCCATCTCCCGGCAGCACGGCCTCCACGTCCCACAAAGCAGCTCCTCCTCCTTCCCTCCAACCTGCGGCACGTTCCCTGTCCCCTCCCGAGTTATTCCCCTTCCCACCCGCCACCTTCCCAGGGAACCAGTGCCCCCAGTATCACGATGGGCAGATCACAGCGAGCCCAGCTGGCCGCCCTGCCAGCCCCCAGGTGAGCCTACCATGGTGATCCCCAGGCTCCAGATGTCGGATTTGACACTGTATCCCTTCTGGTTCAGCTCCGGGTTAATCCTCTCAGGCTGCCAACAGAGACAAAGGTGGCTGAGGAGCAGGGACGGCCTGGGATTTAAGGTCACCCCCAGGGTGGGTCTCTTGGGGTAGCAGCCTTAGCCCACACCAGCACCTGGCTCTCCTGGGCCCAGCTGGTTCCCCATCCTCACCAGTAAGGGCAGGCACTGAAATGGGTCACCAGAAGCAGGTGCCACCTGCACCAGGGGCTGGGGTGGTGGAGCTGACCTGGCAGAGCTGGCACAAAGGGGGTGACAAGCCTCAGTTGTCCAGGTCTGTTTTCACCCTGTTCAAGCGCTCCACAAAGGGTGAATCCTGCACAGCAGCTCCCAGGAGCAGCCCGAGGGACCCAGTCCCGGGGGACTGTTTTTCCGTCCCACACTAAGTACTGTTGCGCCCACGGGGCAAATGGCAAACAGGCAGGAGGGAGCAGTTCCAGAGCCTTCCCCAAGGTCACAGGGAGGCGAGGAGGCAGCAGGAAGCCGTGCCCAGGGGATGTGATCTGAACCACGAGATCTGTCTCCCCTCCCAAGGGGATTGTATCCCTTAACTTCAGGGCTACGTCTTCCCAAATGAATCCCCAGGACAGATGCAGGCTGATCCTTCCCCCCGGGCTCAGGTTCCTTTGGCTGCTCCCCACGCAGCTTCTCCACTTACAGCCATGTAGGGTTTGCATCCTGCATCCATGGTTTTAGCAACCGAGTCAACGAGGTAACCGCTAATCCCAAAATCGCACATTTTCACCTGCCCCTGCGTATTGATCAACACGTTAGAGGGCTTTACATCTGCAAGAAGGAACACAGAGCACAGTCACTGTCACGTGGGGGTGGCTGGGCCAAGCCACAAACAGCCACAGAGACTCCTATCAGCAGAGGGCACCCAAGGAGTCCAGCGCAGCCCAGCGCGCCCCAGGCGTGCCAAAAACCTGCTGGCCACGGCTGGGACGCGTTCAGGTGACAGCCTCGTGGGCCTGTCACATGTCCTGCCAGTGTCCCTTCACTCACACACTCCCCTCTCTGATTTAGGGGAGCAGGAGGTCACTCTGGACACGGCACCACATCAGGGTGCTCGTGGGGAGCAGCTCTGCAGCAATCCCAGGGGGTGTCTGCAAAGGGCTGGAGCTCTGGCAAGGCCCCGAGGGTCTGGGATCGTGCCAGCAAAAGGAAAAACCCACGGGGAAGGGAGGGATGTGGGGCAGGAAAGAGTGAAGAGGAGCAATAAACTAAGTCAAGGATCAAAGGTGCAGAAGTGGCCTCTGATTTTAAGGATACAAAGCCTCATGGCAGCAGGAGCAGCAGCAGGAGAGTGGGAGCTCCACATCCCATGGAAATCAGGCTAGTGTCTCATCTATCCATTACTGCCAGATTTATCTCTTCCCAGCATGGCTTTCCAATCCCTGCTGTGCTCACCCTTGTGTCAGGCTCGTGAGGGCAGCTACAATCTCCAGCAGAAAGGGAAATTAAAGCACCCAGGAAGTGATATCCAGGAGAGCATGGAGGTGCTTCCCTGCACAGCAGGGAATTGCTCTGTGAGGTTAATCCCAAATGGAATCTCAGCACAGGTGACCCTGCTTTCCCTGGGATGCTCCAAAGGGAGCAATCCTTTCCCTGCTGCCAGCCAGAAATATCAGGTCACTTCCTGAAGATCCTCTGTCTCCACATAAAGAATTAAATAGAAGGAGACCAGAAGCTGTGTTCAGTCCTGCTTAATAGAACTGTGGGTTTACAGCTCGTTAACATATGCTCTCTAATCAGCATTCTGTGATCAAAAGCCTCAGGTATCCAAAATCCTCACCCATCTGTTCCTACGCTGAAATAAGACAATTTCCAGTGGAAGTCAAACAAGTTCACAGAAACCCAGCAGCCAAGCAGGGCTTCCCACCTCCTGTAAGCGATACAGAAAGCAGAACTCAACCCCCCAGGCACAGGAGGAATATACCCAGTGCCACTGCCTGCTCCAGCCGAACTCTGCTGCTTCCCAGGCACTCACACACTCCAGGGAGGGCTCTTTCCTCCTCGTGACAAATTGAAAACAACCCTTTAAAAATAAAGGTGTCAAGCAGCAACTGCAAATTTGTTTCTAAGCGTGTTCACGGCAGCTTTGAGATGCTCCAGAGGGGAAAACGTCGGAAGAGTTTAAGGAGGGAATTTATGATTTCATTTGAGGCTGGTTTAGGTGTCAAACTGTGCTGCTCCACTGGTGCTCAGGGGAGCTTGTGGAAGGGGGTGAGGATGGCTCAGGAGGGTGAGGCTGGCAGGGAGATTCCTCTCACTGCATGTCAGCACAGAGCTGTGGAGCTGGGTGACAAACCTGGGCAAAGCCTGACCCAAAGCTCCCCGAGGTCAGAGGGAAAAGCCCAGCTGAATTTCACCCAGGTGGTGAAGCAGAGTATGGATTTAGAGGAAGGCAACCCAGGGGAAACAGCCCTTCACCTGCCAGCCCTTTCTCCTCCCCCTCGGGGAAGCCCTGGGACCCAGCAGGCAGATTTTAAGGCGCAAACAGCAGCCATCCCCCTCTGCCTGGGTTTTGCTGCAAGTCATGAGATGCTGGGGAGTACTTCTGCTGTCAAAGGCTCACTTATCTCGGGTATTTTGGGAGCCCTTGCCAGGCAGAGAGCAGGGCAGTGCGTGCCTGGCACTCACCTCGGTGGATCACGGAGAGCTTACTGTGGAGATGTTCCAGTGCTTTGACAATCTGAAACGACAAATCCAGAGTCAATCACAGCTGGCAGCACCACGAAGAGGAGGAAATGATCTCTGGCTTCACCCCCAGACCTGCCTGGAGGGCAAGAAAACCACATCCCCCACAAGCCTGGCACCCTCCCAGCAGCCTGAGGTGTTGGTGGGTACCCAGGGGTCTCCTGGGGGCTCCAGGACCCCGATGAGAAGGGAAAGGAGCTGCAGGAGCCTCCCCGCATCTCACTGGGCCATCTCTCCATCATGTGTATGGATGGGCACGTTTGGGGTCACTTATGGTTTATAAATAACATCACTTCAGACCAGACATGCGAGGCCAGCTGGGAATGCCCACATGGGCTGGCACATGGAGCACGCTCTTCCAGGTGCAAATACAGCAGGGAGCCTGGGTGATGGAGGAAAGAAATTTCCTTCATGATGAAGGAAGGAGATTTCTTGGCTTAGAAGAGAAGCCCCTTTCCCTCCCCTCCTCCCCTGTGCTACTCACAGAGACTGCGATTTTCCCCAGGATGTCCTCAGGAATCGTCAGGCCTTTGTCAATGACATGTTTGTAGAATTTATCCAGTGAGGTATCCATCAGCTCCATGCAAATCCACACATCTCCCTGGAGAGTAAAGCAAGCAGATAACCAGATACTGGAACAAAGCATCCTTCTCTTTTTTTTCTTTTTCTTTCTTTCTTTTCCCTCCCCCTCCCTTCCCTTCCCTTCCCTTCCCTTCCCTTCCCTTCCCTTCCCTTCCCTTCCCTTCCCTTCCCTTCCCTTCCCTTCCCTTCCCTTCCCTTCCCTTCCCTTCCCTTCCCTTCCCTTCCCTTCCCTTCCCTTCCCTTCCCTTCCCTTCCCTTCCCTTCCCTTCCCTTCCCTTCCCTTCCCTTCCCTTCCCTTCCCTTCCCTTCCCTTCCCTTCCCTTCCCTTCCCTTCCCTTCCCTTCCCTTCCCTTCCCTTCCCTTCCCTTCCCTTCCCTTCCCTTCCCTTCCCTTCCCTTCCCTTCCCTTCCCTTCCCTTCCCTTCCCTTCCCTTCCCTTCCCTTTGGCCCTTCCCTGTTTCTCAAACTCATTCAGCAAAGCTGTCCTGTGCTTTCTCTTCCCTGCTCTGGAATTCTGTGCTGTTCACATTCCCTACCATTTAGGGTGTACTCTTCCCAAAGCAGAGCCCTGGTGATTTAGGAGCCCAGAAGGTTATCAGGAACTGAGGCTCCCAATACCCAGCCAGGGGAAGTCCAGCTCTGCAGAGCTGTCCTTAAAGCTCCTCAATAAATCCTGCTTTTCAGAGCTTTCCACACTTTTCCTCCACACAGAGGAAATCAAGCAGGGCAATTTTAACGCTCTGGGACCAGGCTGTGAGCTGCTGGCTGTCCCCACAGAAAGGGACACAACCTTAGGCCAGGACTGAGCAAACCTCCGTGCCCAGGTGGAGATTAAACCCCTGGCACTAGGAGGAAGTGCAGGAATTCAGAGCCTGGGAGAAGGGGCAGCGCCAGGAAGCCTCACCTCTCGGAAAAGCGCCCCGTAAAAGGTGACGGTGAAGGGACAATCCACCGTCCTCATGGAGATATCCAGATCCATCAACAACCTCTTCTGCTCCTGGCTGTTCACCGTGGCTCGGATCCGCTGGAAGACAGAGCCTGTCAGGGGTGGCTGCCCCAGGGCCTGGCTCCACACCTGGACCCTTCCAGCACCCCTCGTGCCACCCCCTCACCTCCACCTGTGTCACAGGCACACCCCAGCAGGAGCACCCAAGGCTCCTCTCGCCACAGGCGGTTTTGCTCTTCCCCACAAACACCACTCTTTGCGAGAGCCAGGAGAAAGAAGGGGATTGGGAGAGGAGAAAGGAGCAGGAAATTGAATTCCAGGCTTGTGGAAAGCTGGGACTTTCGGAGCCCAGTGGACATGTGTTACATCAGCAGGTTCTGGGCACAAGAGAGGGCTCCAGCCCTTGGGCTGCCCACGGCTTTGGAAAATGGGCATTTCCTGGTCTCCCAGGAAGAGATATCCTTGATGTGGAATACCCAGAGACCCTCAGCTGCCAAACACCTCGCGACAGGGCACACACAGCCCACCACAGGTCACACACAAGGTCCAGGCTCCTTGGCCAGAGCCACTCGGGGTCAGTAACAGGACAGAATTCAAATGCCCAGCATCACAGAGAGCCTGAATGCTCCTGCTATGCCCAGCTGAGATCTTCCATTGCCCTCAGAGGGGTCTTTGGCAGTTTGGTGAACACCAAAGCAAACGAAAAGACCAAATGCAGAGCACAGAGGCCCCGGGACATGGCCCAGCCAGCACCCACAGCAAAGTCTACCCACAAGTGAGGAGCAAAGAGTTTGCTCAGAGCTTCTAGATCTTTTTCTCTTACTCTGAGAGAAAACTAAAATTCAGCCAAGCAAAAACTGGTCCTTCCCAAACTACAGTTTTTCCCATGACCACTTCCCTAATCTCCAAATTTATGAGCCTAAGCTGTTGTTATGAAAACTTTTCATGATAGTATCTGCAAGCCTGCCATGAGTCAAGATCCCACTGCGGCAGGCAAAATGTGAAAATCCCAACAAAAACTTCCTGTTTCAAGGAGAGTGAAACAGTCCCAGATGAAGAAGATTCTCTTGTGCAATTAGATTTATTCTTCTTTATAATTATGAAGTGAATCTGAGGGGCTACAGCAGAAAAAAACAATGTAAATTTAGATGTAGGTGTATATTTAAAAAACGAGGGTAAATTAAATCCTAGGAAAACGGGAATATTGTGGATCAAGGTGAACAATGTGATTGATGCACTACAACGCTGGAACATCACACTTTTAAAACACCCCATTTTTCTTGGTTAAATATCCCAATGTCCCTCAGGGCCTGTGTGGAAAGAGGATTTCACGAGGAAAGCAGCCAATCTCAGGGAAGGAACAATGGGGATTCCAAGCGTGCCCAGCACCCCCACAAGGACAGAACCCCCCGAGGCTCACTCTACCTTCACTGCCATGATCTGCCCGCTGGGCATGTGCCGCATCTTCTCCACCACCCCGTACGCACCTCGTCCCAGCTCGGAGATGGGCTCCAGGTCATCGGCCTTCACCTCAAAGTTCTGGGGGACAAAAGCCATCAGTGGCTGGGTGCTGGTTGTGTGCAGCCCATCCTCCCCCTGTGCATCCCCTCCCGGCCCTGCTCGGCAGCTCTGACCTGGACTCACAGCCCTGAGGGGCTGCAGGGAGGATCAGCCACCAGCACAGAGACCACAGAGCTCTGAGGGGATGTGTCTCACGGGCCTGGGTCACAGAATCACAGTCACAGCACAGAGACCACAGAGCTCTGAGGGGATGTGTCTCACGGGCCTGGGTCACAGAATCGCAGTCACAGCACGAGTAAGGCTGGAAGGGACCACGGTGGGGCCATCTGGTCCAACCTCCCTGCTCAGGCTGTGCCAAGGAGTGTCCTGAGCAGGGCAGGCACAGCAGGTCCATGCCCTCAGTGGGATGCTCTGCCCAACAGCCACCCACACCTCACCATGGGTCACAGAGTATTCTGAGAGGGAGTCATGGAATGGTTTGAGTGGGAGAGACCTTAAAGACCATCTCATTTCATCTTCCTGCCTTGGGCAGGGACACCTTCCACTGTCCCAGGCTGCTCCAAGCCCCATCCAACCTGGCCTTGGGCACTGCCAGGGATCCAGGGGCAGCCACAGCTTCTCTAGGCATCCTGTGCCAGGGCCTCCCCATCCTCAAAGGGAAGAATTTCTTCCTAATATCAATTTAAACCTACTTTTTTAAAATTTTGATCTGTTTTCCCCTGCCCTGTCACTCCCTGCTCTTGTCCTGTCCCTCCCAGCCACCTTCAGCCTCTCCATCCTCTGGGGGCTGGGATGGAAAACACCCCAGCAGCTTCTCCCCTAGGAACCACCTTCAATCTTACTTCACTTTATTTTCCTTCCATCCTCCTCTTCCCTCACACAATCATGGAGACATCTCCAGGTGTTTTAAAGCTTTTAAAGCTGAAGTTTTAAAGCTTATCTCTCCAGACCTGCAGATGGGCCAAATACCAGCTGAGTGTGCCCCATTTACAAACCAGGGAGGATTTATTTTGTCCATCATCATTTTCTCCTGGCCTGACATAAAGGATGACTTTGTTTAGACTCTGCATCTCTGTCCTTCTCCTTTCTGCCATGATATTGTGCGGCCACTCTATATTATTATTATTATTATTATTGTTATTATTATTATTATTATTATTGGATGTTTCAAATCCACCTCTGCCACCAAACCCAGCCCTCCTGTTTGCTGCAAGCACAACCCCATCAGTCAATCCCCCTGCAGTGGGTGAGAATGAGCTGATTCCCAGGGAATAATCCCACATGGCTTTTTGCCAGCGCAGCAGAAAAAACCCTGCAGCTTGCAACGAGCTGGCTGGGGACGCCACAGAGAGCAGGGAGACACTCTGGGAATGTGCACAAGGAGCCCTGACTGATATTTCGGAGTCACAGCAGAGATTTAGGCACCTCTGACTGCCTGACACCACTCCTGCTGTTCACCAGGAGCCTCTCCTCAAACGAGCAGCAGAGTTTAAAGGGAGAGGAGGGAATGGCTTCCCCTTGGGATCAGGGGGAGTGTGGGAATGCTGGTGGAAGAGAGAGGCCATCCTAAAGGAACCTGGCTGGATGAACAGGTCACAGATGCATGGGAAGTGCAAGCCCAAGCGTGCCAGTCCCTCTGAGACAGCCACAGACCCGTGCCTGGAGAATAGCCTGAGCTCCAGGGGCTGGAGCATGGTTCCTCTGCATCGGCCAGCACGGCCTCGCTGCCTCCTGCCCGGAGCCTTTCTGGAGCACTGGAGCCTTGCCTCAGCCCTGAGACTGCAGGGAGAGGTGATTTTCTTGGAGCAGGCCCTGGCTCCAGCAGCAGGCATTTTCTCTGCCTCCGTGCTGCACCATTTTGCACCTCGCACTGCTGCCACCTCCCAGCCCCTGCTCCAAGCCAGGGAAAATACAGAATCCAAAAGGAAAGCCTCCAAAGATAGGTATTTTAAACCACTATTGGATCAGCATTCTACTTCATAAATTACCTCACAGACACCCAGGCCAATCTTTTGCACCTCATAAATTTATTGTTCAGCTTCAAAGTGATTTTTCAATTCTGCTCTGCCTTTTTCTCCTATCAAAATAACTGTCCTGGGGTTTGTTTTTTCCCTGCTGTTTTTTTTAGACCAGGTGGACTGGTTTCCATGCTGTCAGAAGGATTTGCTTCCAGGGCAGGAACATCTACCCTGAGTTCAACTCCTTGAGGAGATGATCCTCAATATTTAGCAAAGGGAAATCCTTTGGGTGAAGGCTTTAAATCAGCAAAGGAACTGCAGAGGAGAGTGAAACACTGTTAGCAACCCCTTTGCTCTATAATGGTTATTTCCAGGGGATTAGCTGCACCTCAGTGCAGCAAGGAAGGAATTTCCACGGTGGAAAATATGAAGGGAGCCCACGTGCCATGGGAGGCACAGGCTGAGGGCTGGGGGCACGTTCAGCAGGGCAGTGCCAAGCAGCAGGTCCAGCTGGCCATGGGGCCACACTGGGGTGCCACCCACACAAACAGCGGGTGCCATTTAGATATTTATGGCTGGACGTGGCTCACAAGCCCCCAGAGCTCACGAGCTCCCAGGTTGGATCTTCTCAGCTTTTATTCATCCAGCAGCTGCCTTCCCTTTCAAGTGAAACATTGAAATGTTTGAATGCATTGTTTTTAATAGCTGGTATTTAATTATTTGCCCTTTTTTGGGTGGTTTGAAGTGAAGCAGTCCCACAAGCAGCCAGCCTAGGATAGTCATCTGATCCCAAAGTCTTACCTCCTCACCAATAAAGATGCAGGCTTTGGAGTCCAGATCTCTGGGTGGCCTGCACGAAAGAAAAGGGAAAAGATGTGAAATATTCCCTAGGACGATCCATTTCCCCTCAGTGAGTAAATCCAAGCCCCAAGCCATCCCCTCACACCTTCAGGCCAGCAGCCCTTGCAGCCCTGAGCAGCCTCCTGGCCTTGCAGGATCAACAGGTACAGCCAAGATCCACAAAGTCACCCCAAAAAGGGCTCAGGAAAAAAGCCACTGGAATTGGCTTGCCCTGCAGGAGCCCAGAGGGAGTCACTGGGAAAGGCAAGGCAGGTGGCAAGCACCAAACCTCTGCCAGCCTGTCTGAAAAACGGCTCAAATGGGCATGAACATCTAAACCTGCTATAAATCATCACCTCAGGCATACAGCACAGAGTGACAGGCTAAAAATACTAATTCTCAAAGAAGCAAAGGAAGCCAAGCAGGCTGGAGTTGCACAAAGTGCCTTAAAACCAGAGGGATTCCTTTGTAAGGCTGAGTAGGCAGGGAAGGGGACGAGTTTTTATGCCTTGGTCCAATGCACGTTACTCAAACTGGTGGCCAGAGTGCCAGACCAGTCAAAACTGGGGGCCCATTCTGGTTTTTATCTTTTCCTGCATCACTAAGAAGCACATGAGGCACACAGATGGGTAGGGGGTGAAGGGTTGAGACCCCCTGAGAAACACAAGGGTTGTGAAATTATCACAGAATCCCAGAATGGCTTGGGTTGGAAGGAACCTTAAAGCTCATCCCATTCCATCCCCTGTCATGGGCAGGGACACCTCCCACTGTCCCAGGCTGCTCCAAGCTCCATCCAGCCTGGCCTTGGGCACTGCCAGGCGCCAGGCAAGGCTGGAAGGCAGTTGGGCTCCGTGGTTTGCTTTTCATTCTGCTCCAGTGTTTGCAGACTTACGTGGAGCTTGTCTGTGGTTGCTCAAAAGCTTCTTTAGGAATTTTCAGCCCAGGGTTTCTCTTCTTGCCTGCGAAACAAGAAAGGGGCAGAGTTAAAGAAAGGAGCTTTTTTGTTGTTGTTAAGATTTGTTTGGGGTTAATTCGCAAAACACGGCTTGTCTATATTTGTTGACCTTATTTCACATAAATGCCCAGCCAGGCTGGTGGGGCAGACTCAGGGCACAGAGTTCAAACATAAAGTGCCTTTGTTCAGCAAGGTTTCATTTAAACCTTCGAGTTCTGGCTGCCAACTTGGTACAGAAAACAGGCAAGAGCTCTGGCAAAGGCAGGCCACGAGAACATGCAAAGGGAAAGGTATTTCTGCTCCTACCCACACAGGATCCCTTCAAACATTTCTTAGACTTAAAACCATTCCAGATATGTAACTTCAAACCCTGGCAGGACGAAACATCTTTTTAAAATTGCATCTGAAAGTCCAGATTCTGTTTAACTGCATGTTTCATCTCCTGGTCATTAAAGTTTTGCTGCAAACCCAGCAAAAATAAAGCAGAATTCAAGTTTGCAGGTTTCAAAGCCATTTGTTCCTATTCACACCGACCAGCCAAGCTTTTCTGAGCTGGATGCAGCTCAAGCTCTGAGGCAGCTCAGCTGCAGCTCTCCTGGAAAGAGGGTCCAAACCAGCAGCCACGAGAGCCAGGCAGAGCAGAGAAACACAAGAACCTTTTTATGACTGCACAGACCCAGCCACATTTCAGCACGGGGGCTTGAATTCATGGGGAAAATAACCTGGAAACATCAGTCATGTCACCAAACCTCAAGGTAAACATCTGGCTGCTTGGCTGGGTAACAAAATCCCTGGTCTAACCCCCCCCACCCAAAAAAGGCACAAGCATCTAATTTAGGCATTCAGCATTTTTAACCAAACAATTTATATCAATTACTCTTTCTTTTAAGCGTGAGTCTTACTCTCTATTCCCAACCCTCTCTCTCAAACTTCACCTATACATGTCTGAATTTGTTTTTCCTTTTGACACATCAATAGATGCCTGTGCATCCCAGTGCCAGAGGGGTGCTGGATCAAAGTGCAGGCAGCCAGAATGGAAAATGACCTTTGTGAATCAATTAATCAATTCAGATTAACAATATGGGGTTTTTTTAGGGTTTTGGGTTGGTTTTTTGTTGTTATTGTCAGGGTTTTTTTGTTTTGGGGTTTTTTGTTGTTGTTTGGGTTTGGTTGTTTTGATGGGTTTTTTTTTTAGTTTTTGGTGGCTTTATTAGTATTTTTTTTCCTTGTCTGCTCCAAAAGATGGGATCATGCTCACTCCTTTTGAAAAAGTCATTCCAGGATGAGGCAGGCTGCAAGAACCCAGCTGACACCTCGTGGGAAAAGCATTTATTGGAAACCCCTGTGCATGCTCACTGCTGGGATTAGAAATCAACAGAGCTGTGAATGTACACAGGGAAAAGAAATGGAAAGAAAGCCAATTCTCTGCTCTCAGGAGCTCCCAATCTAACACAGGAAAAGCAAAATAAAAGCAGCAAGGTTATGCAGAAGCACAAAGAACAGCTCTCAGTTTTCCCAAAAAACTAAAAGCTGGTCTGTAAGGAAGCAAAAATGATTCTAAAAACCAGTGGAGGAATTCCTACAGTGAGCAGAGTTGCTCTTTGACCCTTTTCCTTCCAGTTTTTTAGTTGTATCCAGGACGCAGAAGTGAGGAACAAGCCCTGCTGTGCTGGATGCTCCTGATTCCCCTTCCTGCCCAAGCTGTGCCAAGCACACCTCAGATCCACGGGGATGCTGAACGGGGAGAGGTGTTCTGGATGTTGGTACGTTAGCCAAAAAAAGGAATCCCAGAAATATAGCTCTGGCAGAGCAGGCAAACAAAATCGCTGTTCCTCTGGTGTTTTCCAGGCTGCCACCCCAGAGACCTCTCTGCCTCCTGTCTGCAACCTCAAGGAAACGAGACAGCCACAGGGAAAGCATCTTCACACTCATTTTGCTCGTGAAAATCAAGACACAAATATCCACCAAATTGCCCATGGAGGAACTGCTTCTTTTAGGGCTGAAGTGTCCTTGTGAACACTCAGCAGCTGCCTCCTGATGACGCCTTAGGTTTGAACTTTTCTCTGTTCCCAGCCCTGCAGTGCCCAGTGTAACTCTGCAGTTCCCTGGAGCTCGTTCAGTGCTGTTCTCTCATGCTCACACTGACATAACAAAGCCTCTCCAGCTCGCTCTCCAAGGACACCCAGACCCTCCTGGGCCCAACAACTGCAAACCTTCATCTTGGGGAGAGGGGGGCAAGCTTGGGCAAATTCCATCCTTGCCTGGCTTCTGCTTGGGCAATTGATGCTGATATCAAAGTGGGAAGAACTCGGGAGCTGTCATTGTCCATTTTGGGATGCACTGAGGCAGGAGCCTCTGGAGCCCAGAGTGTGACCTCTGAAGGCCTTTCCAATCAATCCCTCCTTTATTCCTTTATTCCTGTCTGGTCTCTGTTTCTAGGGAGACATTCAGGGCATCATTGACAAACCCCAAGGACCAGCTCTTCACTCTGCTGCAGTCATACTGGCACCACCAAAACCAAGAGAGAAACATGCACAAATTTGCTGTTATTCCCTTTTTTTCCACTTTATCCTTCATGGCTTTGCTTGCACCACCCCTTGTGCCGTCCCTGAGCCTCAGGCAGATCTGGGAGGGTGGAAATGAACCTACTGGAAATGAAGCTGATTTGAACCGGACCCAGAACAGGTTGTGCAGCCTTCAATCTGATCGTGGTTCACAAGTAGTGTCAGCAGAACCAGGGAGCAAAATGCCAAACCCAAATAAACATTAAAAGCCTTTCCGCCTCCTGGCGAAATAAAATCTGCACTTTGGGGAGTTTATTTTGCTTGTCTCTTCTTCACGGAACACAATATTTTGAAACTTTGCCATTTTTTTGAAGCACAATCTGTCCATGCACTCGAGCTGCCAAGGCACAGGCACAATTGAACATTCTTTGGGGTTTTCTTTTCAAGAAAGGAGAAGGCAACAACAGAAGCTTGGGTAAGACAAGGATTTCACGATGGCATCAGGAGAGGAGGGATGGGAAACGGGAATTGCCATGGACAGCACTTGCACCTGCAGCACCCACAGGCGCTGAGGAGGGATGTGCTGACTCCATGGTTATTTAATGAAGCCTGGGCTGAAATCAGGCGATTTCATGGCTTTTAACTGGATCAGGCCAAGTTTCTGAGCTCCTTTTGTTCCAACATGCAAAGCACTCATCTCTCCAAGCCTCTGGGGCCAATGTCTGTGAGTGGTTTGCAGGAATCATCAGCAATCCCGAGCCTGGCACTGCTTTGAAACCAGAAACACGAAGCAGAGCCACCCCAGCAGGCTGCAGTGGGATGCAGGAACCAGGATCCCCCATTATCCCAACCCCAAAATCTCCAAAATTCAGCAGTCCAGCTCACACATGCTTGATTTTCTCCTCAAACACAAACATACTTAAAAAGCGCTTTTTTTAAGGAAAAAAATAATTGGAAGTCTCAAGATCAGTTCTGTTCAACAGGAACTGCCAAGTGTCTCGCTGTCAAAATAAAATCCCCCAGTTTGCCAGAGCAGACGTTGGCTTGGGGAGATGACATCGTATTAAACTGCACAGAAAATCATCTGCACAGGAGCTCCAAATGTGGAGGCAGCTTAATAACACACAAAATTGGATGGTACCTGTTCCATCCACCAGAAAACCAGTATTTTCCACAGCGTTTTTATGAATCATTACTATTTTTAGCTTTGTTTCCTGGACAAAATCACCACATGTGTTTATCTGCCGGTCTGTGTCCCTCCTGGCAAGTGCAAAGCCACTGGTCCATTTCGGTCCCATCTGACAGGGAAATGGAGCTTTTGGAGATTGTAAATGTGAGGAAAGCAGGTGATTAAATAAAGGAGGCTTCAGCTTTGTTTTGAAACACAAAAACCACCCGTGGCAGGCACCAGGTATCCACACAGACCCTGGGTGCCTCAAACATCCAAATAACAGCATAGGACTCAATCCTGAGGCACAAACCACCAGTGCAGAGACTTTTCACTGCAATCCCTTGGGATTTGCAATAAGGAAAGCCCCAGTGAACCACCACACACAGCACAAACTCTAAATGTGGCTCCTTCCGCAGAAGGTTCTGCTGGTAGCTCAGCAGATGGGATTGTACATCTGCTCCCCAATACCCAAAAAACCATTAATTTTCTGTATAAACAACCCCTAGAGCCTTGCTGGTCCCTGAGCCTTCGAGCTAAAGCTCATTTGAGAGCTCTCCCTGCAGTCTGGCACATGGAGACATCCACAAGCCTTGACTCAAAAGCAAAGCTTTAAGAAGAACTGAGGGGAGAAAAAAACAAGCCTGGTTTGGAGTGATATTGAGAAACATCTCCAGAACTCAGTTTTGTTTCAGCAAAACTTGCAGGGTCTCCATGACATTAAGCACAAGATTAAACCTACTTTTTTGCAGCAAAAAGAAATTACCCACAGTAAACACTGAACCAAGTGGTGCTGGAGAAGGGAACACCTTTACAAAGCCTTTCTTGCAAGTGCACTGCTCAAGGCAGCAGTTCCACCTCAGGGTGAGAGCAAACAGCCTCATGTTGTGCCCATGGAGGTTTAGATTAGAAACTAGGAGGAATTTCTTCACCAAAAGGGTGGTGAGGCATTGGAAGAGGCTACCCAGGGCAGTGGTGGGATCAGCATCCCTGAGGCACTCAAAAGACGCGTGGATGTGGCACTTGGGGACGTGGTTTGGTGGTGGGCTTGGAAGTGCTGGGTTAATGTCTGGATTCAATGAGCTTGGAGAGCTTTTCCAAGCTGATTTTCTGGTTCTAATGCCAGGAGTTGGCTGCAGCTTCACTTGAACCCCCCGTGCCCCAGCACTGACCCTGATTGCTCCTGCAGGGCCTGGACCAGCCCAACCAACCCTGAGGTCTGAAAGCAAAACTGCAATAGGAAAAAGAAACCCTGACTTAATGAAAACACATTAAATACTTCCCTGTGAAGGTCTTAAACCCAATTCCTGCGGGAGGGGAGAAAAACACACTTCCAAGGGGCTCGTTAACCTCTTCCCACCGGCACCGACAGAGCCCAGGGATGGATGTTGTGAACCCCCTTCCATCAGGGCAGTGTTAAATATCAATATTGAAAAAGGAAACTTCAAAGTTTCACAGCGAAAAGAACAGAGAATAACAAAGAAAGGGAAGACAGAGGAATTCGCTGCCCACATAGGCTGTAACAGAAAATAAACTTCAACTTCTGAAGGAAATTCCCATTCCCCAGTCTCCAGACTTTTCACTTGCAGTCAAAAACTTTTTATGATATAATCCAAAATAAATGGTTCCTTGCCACAAAAAGCTCCTATTTCCTTCAAAGGATATTAACTAGTTCTGTTTTCACCACAATTTATTATTAAAGCTGTGTTCAATAGCTATGTAGCAACATTTCCTTTCAAACAACACTCTTTAGCATATAACTTGCTGGTAAAATTGCACAGGCGGGAAATGCCTCTTTCTCCTTTTTTTTTTTAGGAGATAAAAGTGGCTCATTTACAATTCCTGTCTCTCCCAAGGATTTTTTTTGTCTGATTTCTTGGAAGGTTTTGAAAGCTAAATGATCTGGTTTTTCCCTATCAGCAGTACTCTCTGTGTGAGCAAACCGCCACACCTAAAATGAGGGCAAAATGGGAAGGTTTGGTGGGTTTCCATGGAAGAAGAGTGAATTTTGGCAGCTCATGAGCAGCTCACAAGGCTCCACAACCAATGTCTGGCCTGATCCTGAAGTGCCACTTTGCAGAGGGAAAGGACCCATGGCCAGGGCTTAGGTGCAGAACTCCAAACCCAGATGGTTCTTGCAAAACCAAGGAATTAAGATTATTTTTTGTTGTGCCCCAGTCACCCTGGAGATGCCCAGCAGGAGAGAGTTCTTCATGCAAAGCCTTGGCCTGCAAGTGCAAAGGGCATCTCTTATCCACAGCTCGGTTCCAGCCCACACTGCAGTGGTGGGTTTGATACTGTCAAAGAGAACTTTAAGCCTTGCAGGACACCTGGAAACACCCAAATCTCTGACAAATTCACTCATTAACCCTCCTGGACACAAACAGTGAGATACCTCAAAGCTGCTGATGGCACCCAGGGCAGAGCAGGTGCTGCTATAGGTGTAGCAACCTTGTATTTAAAAACATTTTCACAAAATGACCAAAAACACCCAAAGAAGTGAAAAAACAGTATTAAGGCTCATCTCAGAGGTTCGTTATTTATACTTGCAAATTCTTATGGTTGTTATACAAACCATCTTGGCACAGTCTGAGGGCTGGGGATGGACTTGTTCATCTCCTTCAGTCCTGTCCCAGCACCAGCTCACCATCCAGACCTCAAGGAGAAAAGCCTTAACTCTGCCCAGGTCTCTCCCCCATGGAATGTCACATGTGGGGACATCCCAGCCCAGTGTGAGAGGAGAGGGAAGGCCAGGAGCATTCCTGGTGTCCCTGCAGTCAAACACTGCCCACTCCAGACTAAACAACAGCCACTGAGCAGAGCCTGGGGCTCCCTGCTGAGCTGCTGTGCTGGAAAATTAAAATACACAGAGATAACAAAGTATGTTCCCAGTGAGTGGGCCTGAGGAGAAGCCAGGCTGCTGGAGCCCTACTCGGACTCCTTCTGGCTCCATTCCAGCTGAAATGGAAATCAAGCCCTCAAAGAGAACACAAATAGGGGAAAATTCCTCAAGCAGACACTTCTGGTGCCGGTGGGCACTTCCCTGAGGCAGCCCCACGTGTCCTCCCATGCAGCATCTCCACAGCCCTGACCACAGAGAGTCCTGCACCACCACCTTCCTCCCAGGGGCTCCAAATGGGTGAATCCCTTTGAAATCTGCCATTTGGGCAGCCCAAGTGTGCAACCAGGCTGTGGCTTTTGGATTTGAACGCCTGTGGGACGGAACTGCAGGTGACAGGGAGGTGGGTGTTGGTGACAGTAGAGGGGAGGCACGAGGAAAACTCCCTCACCCCTTCTGCCCCCAAGGCTAGGCTGTGTGCCTTGGTAGCCTTTTGGTAAAGGAGCCTAAATCCCCACAGTGCAGAGCCCCAGGGACAGGGTGGGTGAGCAGCTGAGCTGTGCCCACCATCCAGTTTGTAAATGCAGAGTTTTTAGCCAAGACCTAATTTCTGGAGAAAACCAAAAGCCAAGTGTTCATGCAAGCACCAACGATGTGAAAAAGTGGGTCTGAAAATCTGGTTTCCAACCCCACATTAAGCCACAAAAAAAGCATTTAATATGCAAGAGATGTTTAAAAGCTGCAGAAGTTCCAACCAAAGGCCAAGGGATGGGACAAGGTGGGTTTGTGCTTTATTTCTCTCCCTGAAACCTGATGGAGCTGCTCTCTCCTTAGCCCTGCCTGTAAGTGGCCAAGTGCCACTGGATGCTCTTCCATCACTGCCAGGAGCAACTGGATCTGTTGGAAGCAAATGGAGATGCTCCAGAGATGATGGTGTGTCCTCTGTGCAGGACAGAGACATTTCCCACATGTCCTTTATCTGCATCTTCCCTCATGGCTCTTTGCAACAATTCCTTGGAAACGGCAAACTTGAAATGTGTTTCCTTAACAACATTTCTGAACTGCCTGGGGATTGGAGCTGAGCCTGCCACGGTCATGGGGCTGAGGTGGCCTCCAGCTCCAGGCTTTGCTCCTCTCCTTTGGATGCCACGGAGCTGCTGGCACATCCAGGTCTGAGCACACCGCGACCCCATGATGTCCACACTGCGACTCACACCTCCATGTCTGAATTAAAGCATTATTTATTTCCCTTTCTGACCCCCAGGAGCCACGTTTTGGGTCAGGAAGCTGGGAAGATGAGAGCACTTTTATGGCTGTGGTGAATTTTTCCAATGTGTATCAGACTGACAGCACAGCAGGAAACCCTGAAACACTGGCACAACACGGGAGCAGATGATGCTGCCTTCGCATCCCGTTTTAATTCCCAGGGCTCCTGAAGAGAAGAGCATGGCCTGGCACGGCCTGGGCACAGCTGCCCCAGTGACCACACACCAGCTGACCCCAAACGACCTACTGACACCTTCAGCACTCGCACTGTAATGGTGGGAATGACAGACACCGTCCTGACCCGAAGGTGGCCATGCCCAGGACCTGTCGTGCCTCAGCACCCAGGCATGTCCCAAAACTCAGACATGCCCCAGCACCCAGCCGTGTCCCAGCACCCAGATGTGCCCCAGTGCCCAGATGTGCCCCATGCCCCCAACACCCAGCCATGTCCCCAAGACCCAGCCATGTCCCTAACACCCAGCCATGTCCCCAACACCCAGCCATGCCCCCAACACCCAGCCATGNGCCATGTCCCTAACACCCAGCCATGTCCTCAACACCCAGCCATGCCCCCAACACCCAGCCATGTCCCCCACACCCAGCCATGCCCCCCACACCCAGCCATGTCCCCCACACCCAGCCATGTCCCCAACACCCAGCCATGTCCCAGCACCCAGCCATGTCCCCCACACCCAGCCATGTCCCCAACACCCAGCCATGCCAGCCCCGGGGTTTCTCCGTCACAGGGCTGAACTCGCTCCTCTGACTCAACTCTGCAACCTGTAATAAACCCTGGGCAGGAGAGGCTCCAAACCGAAATAGCAGGGCAGTGAGGGAGCGGGCGAGGTGCACCCAGTGAACTGGTGGCAGGGTTGAGCAATGCCAGGGTTATTTGCGTCCCAGGGCCCAGCTCTGCTGCAGGAGCCACGCTCCCGACCGGCAGCAGCTGACGTAGGTCAGCCCTGCCGAGGCACAAACACCGCGGAGACAAAGATCTTCAGCTTTGCTGCGAGGGAAAACCACAAGGTCAGGGCTTCGTGCCTGCCTCAGACCGGCCTCCAGCAGGAGAAACTCTGAACAGCACCAGAAGGAAACACTGGAACAAGGCAGAGCAGAGAGCTCTGCAACACGGACTCCAGCAGGCTTAATCTGTGGATCCTGCAGTGCAGACACAGAGAGAAATGTCACCAAACTCTGCAAATATCAGGACCTATTTGCCCGCCTTTCAGTAAGCTCTGTGTTTCAGTAATTCAATTTTGAAGGTAATTTTCTGATTTGGGCTAATCTCTCTTACTCTGTCCATTTTCCTCTTAACACACCCTGCAAAAGGGCTGCAGGCTGCTGTGTTACTCATGTCAATACTGAAACCAGAGGGATGCAATTTTTTCTTGTTTACTTGCACATTTCGGTTACAAGAGTCTGTCTGTCACTCTGAAAAGAGTGCATTTTCAAATCTTAGAAGAGTTCAGACCTTCTGGGTGCAAAGTGGAAGAGACACTTTGATAGAGATCAGATGTGAGATCCTGTGCCCCATCCTGAAGAGGGGCTGCAGGGACCCTGGGGAGGGGACAGGGAGCTGATACAGCTTTGGGGCAATTCTGTACCCCTTGGAGTCCCCCACCAAATAAACCTGAGCCCCCCTGAAGCTCCTGCAGGGAGCAGTGGGATAATCACATGCTAGAGCAACCATCCAGCAGGTTTTGTGGGAGACCAACACCCAGGGCCAGTCTGGAGGTGAAGGATGGCCATCTGATGGAGAAGATGCTACAGGTACGGGAGTTCAGGATCCTTTCTGTCCTGTGGAAGTCACTGACACCTCACTGAGCTGTTTCATGGGCTGCCACACTGACTTGGACATTCCAGCACCACAGATTTCACTTCCCAACTGGGCTCTGCCCCAGTGCATTTCCTCTACCCCCTTCCAGTGCTGGCCTGCAGGAAAACCAACATGAGAGGAAATGAGGCCTTCAGTGCCCATTTCCACACTCACAGATCAGCAGAGAGCAGCTGCACACTCTCTGCTGATGCTAATGGGGAGGTGACAACAAACAGCTTTGCCAGACAATGTCCCTTCCCAGATAAAGTCCCCTCCCAGCCCAGACACAGCATGACTTCCAAGCTACGAAGAGAACAGCATGGGGCCACCCGTCTTGTTCCTGCTGAGCTGGTGCCAGCGCTGTGCTGGCATCTGCAGATGCGACAAGGCCAGACAGAGCCATCCCCTGACACCCTGCCCCGCCAGGATCAGCCAGCTTCCCTTCAGACAGCAGCTGCAATGCAAAGCAGCCTGAAATCCATCGTCCCTTAGGTGCTAATGGGAGATGGGAGATAGGAGCGCGTTGCCTGCCTACAGCTTTCAGCACAGGCCACGGGAGATGGGAATATCAAAAACCCTGTTACAACACTCCAGCTGAACCCATCTGGCGTGTGCATCCAGCTGCTCCGATGGCCTGGGGCAAAGGGCACAGCTCCTCCCAAACGGCAGCACCTCTGTGCAGACAGCAGCACCATCACCCCGCACACAGCCCAGCCAGCCACCCCATCCCAGGGAATTCCATCCACCCCGGGCTCAGCTGCCCCGAGCTGACCCCAGCACCAGCCCTCAGGGATCCCAGCTGCCCTCCTCCCAGGCAGGTGCAAGGTGGGAATGTTCAGCTCTCTCCTGATTCACCCCAGCTGCAAGAGGCTCTGTGAGGAACAGGTATTGCCTCAGATTCATGGGATGAAGAGGGAGGAGGTGGCGGTGGAAGGGATGGAGCACCAGCAAATTTCAGCCCTAAAACCCCATCCATGGCCATGGATGAGACAGAGAATCACAAACATCCCTGATGGAAGGGACCCACAAGGATCTCACCAACTCCCAGAGCTGCACAAGCCTTGTCTGCATGTCCCCTCTGCCCCAGAGCTGCACAAGCCTTGTCTGCATGTCCCCTCTGCCCGCTGTGTGCAGTGAGGAATTCAAGCAAAAACTCCTCTGCAGCTGTGGGCTCTGAGTCACATCCCCCACAGCAAGGGACTTCCATGGATGAGGATGTCAGCAGCTGCCAAAGGATGCAGCCCACAAAATGCAGAACTCCATGTTTCGTCCACACACCCTCCCATCTCCAACAGCCTGATGGGCATCCCATCAGGACCAAAGCCTCTTCTTCTTCTCACCTTCCTTTGCTTAACTGTTTTTCCACCCAGCAACTTGATTTCACAGGTGGCCCAAGCCTCCCTTCCACTCTGCTCATCTCAAATGCCCTCAAATCCTACAAATCACTCACAGGGAAGCTGCAAGACACACAAAGCCAAGGTTCAGGAAAATCCTACTGAGATCCAAGAGATGCCCCAAAGGACGTTGTTTTCTGCTCCTCATAGTCACTGGAGCTGGCTGCACCCTTCAATGGGATGGCCACATCCTTCTGCTGCTCTGGGAAAGATGTGGTGGTGGTGATGGAGATCCCATGGAGCAGCACAGGCCACTGGAGCCTCGTGGCCTCTCCCCTTCCCCCATACCATGAGGAATCCCAGCAGTGGATATCTCAGTGGGGAGTGAGCGGATGGGGCAGGCGCTCCCCCAGTCCCCAGCACACCATAAATCCCAGGCCCATTTTCCCTCTGTCAAGGTCCACTGGCTTCACTGCCTCCCCATCCCAGAGCCTGTTTTCTTTGCTGCTTATCTCCTATCAGGAAATCCACAGGAGATGCAGGCCAGGGAAGCTGTTAGACAAGAGCCTCCAGCCCTGGCTGGGGTTTTTTTACGAGGGACTTTTCATTTCGCTGCTGCTTTGTTTTCAGCCCTCGCCTGTCTGCTTGCAGTGGGAGTTTGCTGGAATCAAAACTGGAGAAAAGCTCTTGGAATTCACCCGGGGAACAAAAGGGCTTTTGTGCAGGAGGATTTGGAGGACGAGGCTGCTTTCACTGCCGCTACCTCCGTGTCTGTTTTCCCTGTGCCAAAGAGCACCTGCCCGAGGCAGAGCAGGAGGTGGGATGGGGAGGAGATGAGCAGAGGAGGGGGTGGGCTCTGCCCAGGCACAGGGGACGCATGGGCAGGGGCATGGACACCTCCCACACCTGCCAGCAGTAGGAAAGGAGCACACAAGGGCCAAGAGCTTCCCAAATATTCCTGCATCGTGCCTCACCCAAGCCTCTGTGCCTGGCTCTGCCCCTCCAACAGAAGGCAGAGAGGGCTCTGCTCCTCAGGGCAGCAGCAGCACCTTAAGAAGTCTCCCAAGGGACTCTGCCATGCCAGTGGGTGACTCCCCATGGATGAGGGGATGAAGCTCCCACTGCCAATGGGTGAGCTGAGGGGATGCTGTGGGTTTGCCTGTGAGCTGGGCATCACTCCCAGTACTCCACTTGTGGATTTTTTAACTCCCCTTATTCACCAAGATTTCACCTCAGAACACCACCATGAGTGACCACAGGGCTCTGACCAACTCCTCAGACATATCCCGAGCAGGCAGCAGCAATTGTCTCTATTTAACACAGAAGCAGATGCTCCATCTGCCTCAGCCACAAGGGGAGCAGGATTTGCCTTAAATCCATGAACCTCAGCCCACCTACAAACACTTCTGTACTTCCCAAACCTACTGCTCCCAACAGTAAAGTATCCCCTCACACAATTATAGAATATCCTAGCTGGAAGAGACCCCCAAGGATCGCTGAGCTCAACTCCATTCCCCACTGCTCTGCTGAGCCTCAAACCCCAATTTTCTTTCCCCACAGACACGTTTTTGCTTAAGGTCTCTCTCCAGCTCCAATATTGTTTTGCAGGTTTTTAATGTGCTCGGTGCAGCTGGGATTTTCTCCCAGCAGATCTTGCCAAGGGGTTTTGAAGCAGCAGGGCGAGAGCTCTGCAGCAGAGCTGCATCTCCCCTGAGAACACAGACCAGCTCCTGCCTCTGCCCTGGCTGCAGGGGGAGCCAGCCTGGCAGTGCCAGCACCCACTTCCCAAGCCGGGGCCTCCTGGAGCTGCCAGCTGTGCTGGAAATGCAAATGGCTTTGGAAAGGAAGGTGACATTGCCACCCACCCGGCTGCAGCTCCAGCTGAGAGCGTTCCTGAGCCTTGCTGCTGCTCGGGTTTAAGCACGTGCTCAGCCTGAGCTCACGTTCCCATTAAGGCTGGCCTAAGTGCCAGGCTGAGCAGCACCAGGGATGTAAAGGCTGTGCCAGACTCCTGGCTACAGCTTTCAGCCCAACCTTCAGCGCCGAAAGGGACAGCCTGACACTCACACAGGGACACTGCTGGCTCCCTCCCATCCCTGACACCCTGCACAGGGACACTGCTGGCTCCCTCCCATCCCTGAAACCCTGCACAGGGACACTGCTGGCTCCCCAACACTGACACCCACACAGGGACACTGCTGGCTCCTTCCCATCCCTGACACCCTGCACATGGACACTGCTGGCTCCCCACTATCCCTGACACCCTGCACAGGGACACTGCTGGCTCCCCTACACTGACACCCTGCACAGGGACACTGCTGGCTCCTTCCCATCCCTGACACCCTGCACAGGGACACTGCTGGCTCCC
>VZRF01003569.1:33194-45691 GCA_013396875.1 Vireo altiloquus | reverse complement strand
CATCCCTGACACCCTGCACAGGGACACTGCTGGCTCCCCTCATCCCTGACATCCCGCACATGGACACTGCTGGCTCCCTCCCATCCCTGACACCCCGCACAGGGACACTGCTGGGTCCCCATCATCACCCTCCCAATTCTGCCCCGTAGCACCCACTGGTGTAGCACCCATGGTCAAGTGCTGTGGCTAGTCCAGCCTAAAGGAGTCAGGAGGTTTAAACATGAGAAAATCAAGATGCTGTGACTCTGTCAGGAAGGGCTCGCCCAGGGAGCTCAGCCATCAGCTGCTTTGGGTGTCACTGTTCCCAGAAGAGAATGCTTAGAAATTCATCCTCCTGCTCCCCACACCTCAATGCAGCCCCATTTCCCCACAGAGGTTTTTGCCCTCCAAGTACCTTCCCTGTGGGGGACATGTCCTGGTGCCATCACCTCACAGCAGGCTGCAATAAAACCCAATCAGGGCAATGTGAGGTACAGTTTTATTTCTGTTACCAGGGGCTCCAGGAAGCCACAGACGTCTCATTTTACCAAGCACAGATTGGGTTTGTTCATCATATTGTAAATTTGGACATTTCAGCTGCACTGCTATCAGACATTTCCTCCTGATGCTCTGCATGCAAAACTTGAGAGTTATAATTTTCTGCTCATGAGTAAAGATACCTTGGGAAAAAATGGGCCATTTATGCTCCACAGAGAGAACACTGCCCATTGATTTGATCATTCTGTGAGTTATAAAATATCAATGATTTTCACAGCCAGATGGGAATACCCATGGAAACAGAGGAATGTGCCACAAGCCATTTGTTTACCGAGCATCCTTAGCTACTGCAGAAGGCCCTGATGAACAGCAGGGCTGTGTTCATCCATGTGCAGGTCAGAAATTAGGTGGCAACTTTGCCCAGAGCTTTCCTGCATGAGAGGAACACCACAACACCAGGAGCACTGGCATGGAGGGAGAGGATCTGCTTCCTTGCATGCAGTCATGGGGAATGTTTGCAAAGGCTCAGCCAAATATTGTGATTTGAGTTCAACAAGGTCAATGCTTTGATCAACCTTTGTGCCACACCATCACACAGCTCTCTTGCTATTCTTTAATGATGTAAGAGCTTACTCGCTGATTTTTATATCTCAGTTATTAAAGATAGTATTTTATAGTCCCGGACAGTGCAGAGGGGAGGAACTACCTCCTGCTCCCTCTGCTGGCAACGCCTCCAGAAAACGTATAGGTCCTACTTTAAAAACACCCACACCACCATTCCCAGGGAGAAGCCCCAGGAACTGCAGGAAAACCAAACCCAGGTCCCCTCCGAGCCCGGCCCCACCCAGCGCTCCAGCACCGCAGCTCTGGGCACTGCCCCAGCCCCAGGGAGGCCAGGAGCTCCTGGCAATGACTGCCCTCCTGCCCCAGCCCCAGGGCACACCAGGAGCTCCTGGCAATGACTGCCCTCCTGCCCCAGCTCCAGAGCACACCAGGAGCTCCTAGCAATGACTGCCCTCCTGCCCCAGCCTCAGGGCACACCAGGAGCTCCTGGCAATGACTGCCCTCCTGCCCCAGCCCCAGGGAGGCCAGGAGCTCCTGGCAATGACTGCCCTCCTGCCCCAGCCCCAGGGCACACCAGGAGCTCCTGGCAATGACTGCCCTCCTGCCATGGCACTGCCAGCAGCGACAGGGGTGCCCCAGGAGCCCACGGGCACAGAGAGGCAAGGACCGGAGCTGCTCCAGCACCACCACGGCAGCGGCCAGTGCGACCACGGGCACCAACTCTGGGCACTGCTGACACCTCGGCAGTGCAGACTGGCACAGCAGCAAGGCTCCAGGAGCTCCAGGCTGGGCAGGGCAAGGTGGATGCAGCTCTCAGGAAAGCTCTTTTAAGTTCGAACCTTTTTAGCCAGAGGTCAGAGAGCACAACCTTCCAGACACCTCCAGAGAATCACGGAATGTCCTGAGCTTGAAGGGACCCGCAGGGATCATCCAGTCCTACGCAGGCCCAGCACAGACACCCCAACAATCCCACCCTGGGCATCCCTGGCAGCGCTGCCCAAATGCTCCTGGAGCTCTGGCAGCCTCGGGGCCATGCCCATTCCCTGGGGAGCCTGGGCAGTGCCAGCCCCCTCTGGGGGAAGGACCTTTCCCTGAGATCCAACCTGAGCCTGCCCTGGCACAGCTCCATCATTCCCTGGGTCCTGTCCCTGTCACAGGGAGCAGAGATCAGAGCTGGCCCTCAGGAGGAAGCTGTAGATTGCTGAGATCTCTCCTCAATCTCCCCTTCCCCAGGCTGAAGAGCACACATTTGCTGGTCTGGCATATAAAGAGCAAGCCATATATAAAGAACAAAAGCCTTTCCCTGGTTTTTATCATGCAATTTTATCTCAATTTGGGAAACACATTGAAGAAATCCACGACAGCACAGCACTGTGACAGACTTGTGGCAGCAGCAACTCTTGTCCTCCCAATAAAGTGACACAAGTGGGCAGATTTTTTTTTCTCTTTACATATGTCCACATGGATCAAAAGCCTGTCAGGTCACATCTTTCCACCCAGCCTTCTACAGCAGGAGCTGAAAATACAAAGCTCCCTTTAAGAGCCTTTCTGTCAAAGCCCCCACAGAACTCCCCGGGTGAGTCTGAGGCTGTAGTTTCACTTACACACACTCCCCAAAATGATACTGCTTCCCATGAGCACGAGCAGATAAGAAGAAATGAGGAAAAAGGAGAGCAGAAATGGGGGGAAAAAAGTAACCAAGAGAAGCAGGATAACATAAATCATCAACACAGATCCATAATGTCCATCCCACTTAGCAACCAGGACAAAATAAATCCCAACCTTGTAAATTCTTATGTGTGTGCTCAACCCCACTCAAGCACATTCAGTCCCATGCAAAATGACTTGGATGCTTGGAGTTTAGCATGTGCATGTGCACGTTCAGCATGAAGACATGAAAAAAATCCTATTTAGCCTCTCCTTTAAGGGAAAAGAAAAAAATTCTCCAGTCCCTACTGCTCCAAACAGGGCCCTGCTCTGCATCAGCTCTGAGTGAACCTCAGGACTGCTCCTGCCTTTCTGCTGTGGCAATGCCTTTTGAATAAACCTTTTTAAAGCAAACTTTAAAAGCAGTCCCCCTTGGCAGGAGATGCTCACACAGGATGGACCCTAAATGAGAGTGCTCCGAGGTAAAGTGACGCTGGAAGCGCTGGCATTGTTCTGGCTCCACGCAGGAAGAGCCAGAGGAGGAATTCTCTGCTACTGCAGGAAGCTGTTCCAGCCCCTTATCAGACAGAAAGCTCCTGATTTCTTGCAGGGGAAGTACCAAATGTTTTTGAGGGGGAAGGACAAAAAGAAAGAAAAAAACCTGGCTCTAAAGGAAGCTGCCTGATGACATGAATGGAGCTGAAGTCATGCCAGGAAGAAGCCCAAGGTGCTGCCCAGCTCAGGTGGCTCTGAGGAAGGAGACATTCCCAAGGGCACATTCCCTTGTTGTCACCCCACAGGGAGCTGCACAGGTGTGAGCCATGGGATCCTTCTCTCTGCCAAACACAACAAATTGTCTCACTCCACAGAATCACAGAATTAACTTAGCTTGGAAAAGACCTTTGAGGTCATCAAGTCCAACCGACGACCCAACACCTCCTCATCAACTAAACCACGGCCCTGAGGGCCACATCCAGGCTTTTTTTAAACACATTCAGGCATGGTGACTCCACCACCTCCCTGGGCAGACGATTCCAGTGCCTGATCACTCTTTCAGAGAAGAATTTTTCCATTTCTTGTCTCCAGAAAGCGACTTGTTCCTCATCGTCTCTGAGTGTGGCATTGGTGCCACCCTCCCCAGCTGCCAGGGGTTATTTTGGGCTCTCCCTCCAGTTCTGATGCCGCTGTCAGGGGGCTGCTTTGGGATGTGGGATGTCCTTCCATGCAATGCACGATCTGCTCTTGTGGTTAATTTATAAAACTGATTCCTTGGCAGGAATCCAAGTTCTCTGTAGAGATGCTCCCAAGTTTTATTAGCAACGAGCAAACTGCTGGTGTCCTTGGGAAAGGTGAGGAAATCAGAGTCTGTGTTATTTGCCTTTATTTTATTCCAGAGGGTCTCTCCCAAAGGACAATTTCATGTCACACAACAACAGCTCTCTGGCTACACAAGGACCTGAAGATATAATGGTTGTCTTGGCTTATTCCATAGATATCTGAAAAAACTTCAATTTTAAATATTATGTTCACTGTTTTATCAGATTTTATGTCTTGTTTCAGCCAAGAACCCCTTGTCTCAGCTTGGTTTCTCCTGGTAGGTTGTCAGGGGATTGTGGTTTTCATCTCTTAGGAGTTAAAAAGGAGAAAAACATTTTAGAACAGGTCAAAACCCAACAGTATTAGAGCATTGCCTTTCTTCTCCTTTAATAGGCTACTCTGACAACCCTCTGCTTGTTAAATGAGGGAAAAATCTGTGGGCATGCAGTGAAGGTCAATCTTGTGGTTTTTGAAAGCATTTAATTAACACGGTTAAGCACCAAGGTCTGCTTGGGAGGGAACTTCTGCATTAACCAGCAGCATCTTCCTCTTCAGAGAAGCAAACCTGCAAGAGGGGACTGACTGCAGGATTTATCTCCATCTCCACATCCCAAACCTCAGTGGTGCTCGGATTTAGCTGCAGCAGCTTCCCTGTCCTGTTGCTACTGCCAAACCTGCAAGGAAATCAGCTATGTCTGCAGCTCAGAGCCAGCAGTCCCAGCTGGCCAGACCCTGACCCTCTTCTGCAGGGCTGGGGTGACCCCCTGGACCCCCAGGGCCTCTCAGGGCTGCCAGAGCCCCGTGCTGTGCCTTGGGCTTATGTTCGAGGTGTTTTTGTCAAGTGCTTAAACAAATCTACTTAAGAGGTAGCTTAGCCCAAAGGGGTTTTGGCATTTTGATGACAGCATGTAAAGACCCCGTCTCTCCCTTCAGAGAGACCTGAAGGGAGTCACCTTCTCCCCCTCCCCGTCTCACCCTACTCTCAGCTCCTACAGGTGCTCCTCTCCTTGGATAAAACTACAAGAAATATCCCATATTTGTGCTTTAACCCTGGGCAGTCACACACACCCCACAGACGCAGGCTGACGGCTCCTTTCTAAAAGGTCACAGCATCAGCTGCTTGAGAGAAGAAATCAATGCCAGCCCTTACAAAGCCACACCGGGTTTTATTTCTTCATCCTTCTGCAGCACTGGAGACCCTAATTGCAGGCAATTAAAGCAGCCCTAGGAAAAAGGGCTGTGTTGAAATCCAAGCTGGGAAGCGTGGCTCTAACTTGGGGGCAGCTGCCAGCGCTGGAGGGGTGCCCTGCAAGGAGGAGCTGTGCCCGGGGCTGTGCTCGGTGCTGCACAAACCCTGCAGGCAGAGCTGGTGCCAGAAGGACCTTCTGAGCTCGTGTACCCTGCTTTGGCAGGATTGTCTCCCCTCCTGAGTGCACGTTCTTGAGGCTGCCTGCGACTCCAGCGGGCTCTGACTGGGGCTGCTGCACACAGAGATGCTGAGAGCAGACAGAGTGGAGCAAATCCAGGGAAAGAATCGCCCAGTCATGGAACGGTTTGGGTTGGAAGAGACCTTAAAGCTCATCCAGTTCCATGGACAGGGATACCTTCCACTATCCCAGGGTGCTCCAAGCCCTGTCCGGGATCCAGGGGCACCACAGCTTCTCTGGGCACCCTGTGCCTCCCCACCCTCACAGGAAATAATTTTTTCTTAATATGTGATCCAAACCTACTTTGAAATGTCAGTAATCAATGCTGGGTTTGCCTTTAAAATATTCTCTCTCCCTTCCCTTTGATGCCAGTTTTCTGGGAAGGTTTGTCTGCTGGATTGGGCCTTCCATCACTTCAGAGCTGTCAGAACAACAAAAGACTTTTGAGTCATTTTGTATATCTGACCTTGAACTACTGGAGAAGCAATAAACATTTACAAGAGGAATGATACTATGGAGTGAAGCTGTAATTTTTATCACTTGTTGCTGAGTGTGAAATGAGCCCTGCTGAAAACTCAGGAGTGAGGAACTCGGGGATCAGCCCCCACTGCAGGATGAACACAAGCACACAAACACCATGCCTGGGACTTGCACAGAGCAGCCACTCAATGCTCTGAGGCCATTTGGCACTGATAAGCATTTTTCATTGAGTGCAATTACAGATTTTTGTTTAGAAAAATATTCTCCTTCAAAAGCAGCTCCCAAGTCCATGCTGATTCAGCCTTCATTAAAGGCCTCTTCTTGCAGACACAGTGAAGTGTTGACTCCTGCACTGATTTTCTATTGCTGCCTTATCTTTGGCATCTCATCTGCAAATTCTGTTGGTTCTTTTCTTTCTTTTTTTTTCCCCCCACTGTTTTCATCTGAATGCAGTAAAAGTGGCTGCTGCTCCGGCTTCAGTTCTTCTCACGATTTTTGATCTGCCTGGGTGCAGGCTAAGAAAACCCAGCCTTGATTATAAAATTGCAGGCTAAGTAGGCTAACAAAACAGCACCAGCAAGAAACTGGATCAGCTTCACTCTGTGAAGTTTTCCTGCTCGAGCAGGGGGAAAAAAATGCTTTTTCTCTTACAGATCTGAAACCCTACCCCAGCTGCAGAGGTTGTTTGCATTGGGCTTCACAGCACTCAGGTTTTGCAGCCCAACAAGCCACAACCATTGCACCAAGAGCAACTGGGGGGAGCAGCCAGAGGAGCTCCTACCCCAGAGCATTCCCTGATGCCATCTCTGACCCTGCCCCTACAAATCCAGGCTCCTGCTTGAGGATGGGATGCAAATCCAGAGGGACTGGCCACAGCTTTGACAGCACCAGCAGACCAGGATGCACGAGCAGCTTCTTGGAGCTCCCACAGAGGATGTTCAGCATCTCTCTGCACCATCTCCAAAGTAAAGACGACTCAGGTATAGCTTTAGCACTCTAGAGACCTTCATGGTGGGATGAGCCCTCTGTGTTTGAAATTCCCAGTTTAAAAAGACGGAGAGGTTGGAAGGATGGGTTTAGTTCTGGCTTTGAGGCAAGAGAAAGCCCTACAAGCAACAGACTCAGACTTCCCTCTCCAAACTGCTTTTCACCAAGCCAAGGTCACTGAGCAGGAGCCAGTTTTCCATTCACACTTGTCAAGTGCAGAATATTGTGGATTTGGAAGACCAAAGCAAAAAAAGAAGCCCCAACTTTTTGTGCAATGAGCAGATATGGAAATTGCACTGAATGGCCTTCACCACTTGGCCACCACAGACCATAATATCTGACATGGCACCGCTCCAGCCTCCTGGATCTGCCTCCCTGCTAACGCTGCTCTAGCTGATAATGCTAATCCCCTAAACTATTCCCAGACAGGCCCTAAGGAAGGGAGCTAAGTAACTCCACAGGTAATGAAACACTTTTATTTTTTTAATTACAGCTCTGTCCACGTCTCAAACTAAAAGAACACTCCTGCAATTTCTCCTCTCCACTGGAGGCTGACTCAACACTTCAGCTAATGATGCTGCTGGTGGCCACACTGCCTACTTGTACAATGCACCCCAAAATGGTGCCCCAAAACGTGAGTGACAGCAGAAGGGACACCCGGGGAGTAATTCTTACTCAGAATTGCTTGTGCCACCTGCTGCCATCGCAGCTGTGACTCCCTGTGAGGAGCAGAGCTTCGTCTCTGGAGCTGCAGCAGCATCAGGAATGCAAGTTCATGGGGTGAATCCCTCGGGGAAGGGCTGGGAATCATCACAATGGGTAACAAGCTCTGGTGCTTGCAGAGAGCTGGAAAAGCATCCCCACTCCTGTGCTAACAAAACTCCCACACTATTCTTTTTCCAGCTTAAAAAAAGGGATAAGAGCTTTCTTCAGGTGTGCTGGCTCTCAATCCTTCTTGGAGAGGCTTCTAGAGGTGTTGTCAGAGCTGTTTTCAGAAAGAGAAAAAGCCCAAGTGACAACAAACACAGGCACTGTTTGGGGGGAAAAGGCAACTTTTTAGTCATTTTATGTATTTGCAATTACCCCAGAATATGCAAATCTGCTGCAACCATGTTCAACACTGTGGGAGCAACAAGGTGTTTCATCTCTCCAAATGATTCCTGTGGTTTTCATGGAGCATCATTTGCTTCACCTTAGCAGCTTGTGGATGTGTCACGGGAGGGAATTCACCCCTAAGGAAGCGCCGAGGTTTTGGTGACTAAAACAATACAAAGGAGCCACACTTGGTGTGGCACTGAGGAGCCTGGCAGGGGCACTCAGCTCTCTGCTCCCTTTTTCCTGCGACTTTGCACTTTTATTGCTAGAATTGCTTCCAGCTTGAGCTTTTAAATGTTGATGTCGTGTCCTTGCCAGGAGTCTGGGTAGCACCGGGGAGCTGCTGCCCTGACCAGTGGTGTGACATGCTGGGACATGTTGGGATGTGTTGGGACATGTTGTGACATGCTGGGACATGTTGGGATGTGTTGGGACATGTTGGGACATGCTGGGACATGTTGGGATGTATTGGGATGTGTTGGGACATGCTGGGATGTGTTGGGATATGTTGGGACATGTTGGGACATGCTGGGACATGGGGACAGGGCAAACACCTCCTTAGGGCAGTGCAGGGTGAAGGCTCAGCCAGGTGTCCCAGCTCCCACTGGCTCACCTGGGCACTGCAGAGCTTTGGCTCATGCCAGATATCATCTCCAGCCAAACACTTTCTGCCCTAGCCAGGTTTTTCTTTCTTCCCAAGCTGAGTAATTCCTCCAGCCTGGCATTGCATGAGGTCTTTAAACCTCTTTATAAACATTTGCCCCCTCTTCACCCAAAGCAGACACACAGGCACCTCCAGCACTGCAGCAGAGCGGGCAGCACCTAAACTAATTCAACAGGACACCCTTAAAAAAAAATTTAATTAAAAATAAATCAACAACTCGAGCTGGAATTCGCTGCTAGTCCAGGCTTTGCTAGGCTTGCACCTGGCTGACCGTGCCACAGCTTTGCTCACTGTGCCCCTGCCAAGTGCCTGTGTCATGGGAGTGTGCAAGTGGGGAGAAGCTGAGGTGGTGCTGACGAGGCAAAATGCACATTGCACAACCCACAGGAGCTGCCTGCAGGTTAATCTTACACCAGCAACAACCTGCCACCTACCTAGGGCTTCAAAAAAACCACCAACAACTCACATTTTGGCTTTCCAGCTGCTCCACTGAGATTTCTGGCTGGGGAAAGCAAGAGTGTTTCATACAAAATTGTGGTATTTGGAATAGGTGCAGAGCCTTTGGTCAAAGTCCATAGGGTGCATGCTCAGCCAGCATCACGTGGGATGTGCTGCTCATAATCTCAGCCTCCCTTTGCAGCTGGAGCACTGAAAATTGTATTTGAAACAACAAAGTCCGAGGTTTAGGTGTCAGATCAACAGGCAGCAATAGCTGAAATATCATGTCAATGTATTTATGAATCAGTGCTCTAATGGGTACCGCTTCCCCTTTCCTTTTCTTATTTCAATGGAGACATTTGCATATTCGCAGGTGTTTTCTCCCATGTGGGTTTTGCCAGGGAATAATTCTCCCGTTGCAAGAAATTTGGGAGACTCTTGAATATATCTGTTGTCACCAGAGTTCAGATTTACAGCCTCAAACTGTGCTTGGCTTGAAACTAATATGGACTTCCGCTTTTTCCCCCCCCCTCCTCTTCCAAAATAATATCCTATTAGTCATGACAGCCAAACAGGCTGGATTTGGGCAATGATCCAACTTCTGAGCTCCCATCAACATCGAGGCCCTCTGGTCCAGAGCAGGCTCATCTCTGAAGGTGAGGAAGAGGCTGCAGGAACCTGAACCTGCTGTGCACAGGAAAAGCTGCTTTGCTATGGATTGCTGCATCCAACAAAAAGGACCAGTTTGCAGCTTAAAAGAGGGAATGAAGGTAGGAACAAGCACAGGGTGAAATGCAGAGATGTCTTTGAGTTCAGGTGGATTTTGTGTTTGGATGGACCCTTGGGGAGCCCATAAGGACAGGTAACGTGGCCGAGAACTGTGAGCACAATGCTGGAGGCATCTGCTCATTCCTGCTATGGAAAGGGCCAGAAGGAAAGTGCTGTTTCTCAATTCCAGGGAGAGTTTTAACCTTTACAGACTGTGCAGGAAGGAAAGCCCCTCCCGTTGTTTGCACAGCACAGGTAGAGTCCCCCTGAACCAGGTGGGATTCCTTGCAGGAAACAAGAACAATTCTGCTGCTCACATGTTCCCCTGACAAGCTGCATCAAAAAAATTAATCTCTGGCAAATTCTCAGAACAACTCTGGAAAGGATTCAAAGCAGGGAGAGGGCTCAGCAGCTGGCTGGGGCTCTGGGCTGTATCTTCCAGAGGTGCCGAGGAACCTCCTGTGCAACACATGAAAGCCGATCCCCAAATGCAGATTATGCCTCCCTTAATTCATCCCAAAGAACGACGCCTCTGGTGCAAACCCCGGAGCTGAAACCCCTTCCCGAGCAAAAGCTCAGCCTGAACAGCTGAACTCGGAAAAGTTATCCGTGCGAGGAATGCTCAGGCGCTGGTGCTGCGGAGCGCGAGGAGGACGGGAACGGGATTCAAGAATGATGCCATTCATTGAGATCATGTTTTGTGGGTTGGCTACTTCCATCTTCCCTTCTTCCTGGGACTGGGGAGGACGCAGAAGGCCAGTGCTGGGGAGTGTGGGGGACACTCAGCACTTCTGCAGGGCCACCAGCAAGGGTCCCTGCCTGTCACCGCCTCTGCACGCTCAGCCTTTGCCACCCCCAGGCTTTTTGGGGACCCCCTCCTGGCCAGCCCCTGCCCCCCTGAGGGTCTCCCAGGGACCCTCCTGCCAGTGGCAGAGTGCTCTGGGTATCACCGGGTTCAATCCTGCATTATCAAACTTCCTTGGCTCTTTGCATCGGAAACTTCTACAATTCCCTGCCCGGCTGGAAAAGATGACTGCAGCAAACCCAAATTAGGAATAAATTATACAACAACTTTACGTTTTTCTTTTACGAAGAAAAACTGTGTGGCAAGAGCCGTGCAGGCACCTCCTTCCCAACGTCCTCCCTTGCAAGGATTATTGTGGAAGGCTTCACTGATGGCTTAGTTTGAGTAAATAAATAAATAAACACAACAAGAGGCTGCTCCAAACCCAGTTTGGGACCTGCTCCCGCCGGGCCACGCGCTGCCTCTCACCCCCTCCAATCCCAAATATGTGCGAGGGCTGCAGGATGCGAGGAGAGCCAAGCTGCAATATCCAATCCAAGCACTTCAAAAGCTCCAAAAGCTGCATCTGTGCGGCCGCTCGCTGACATATGGGCATCTATTTTCACAATGAATGGCCGCAGCAACTCCTCCTTAAAGCTCCCTCCGCCTGCTCTTGCAGGGGCTGTTGCATTCCCGCAGCATTTTTGCAATATTAAATTCTCCACCTCCTCCCACCCCCCCCTGCCCTTGCAGGACACAAAGCAGAGCCACTCCGGAATAACCAGCGAGTTAAAAAGCGAAGAGTGAGCGCTCTTTGCCACCGCGCTGGCAGAAATAAATCACTGCTGTCCCCTTCCCAAACCCCCTCCCGCTGCTCCTCAGTGCTCAGCTCCTGCCCTTTTGCAGCTCCTCAATGCTTAATTTCAGCCCTTTTGCAACTCCTGAATTCTCAACTTCTGCAGCTCCGAAATGCTCAATCCCTGCAGCTCCCAAATGCCAGATTCCTGCCCTTTTGCAGCTCCTAAAGTCTCAACTTCTGCCCTTCTGCAGCCCCTAAATGCTCCACTCCTGCAGCTCCGAAACGCTCCCATTCCTGCAGTTCCAAAACGCTCCATTCCTGTCTTTCTGCAGCTCCCAAATACCCAATTCCTGCCTTCCTGCACTTCCCAAACGCTCCATTCCTGCCTTTTTGCACGCTCGGAGCGTGCTGGTGTGACAAACCCCACTGCTGCCTCTGACCAAAAGTTACCAAATATTTCGCGGGGGGGGTGGGGGGAGAAATGGGTGGAAAATGATCTCAGCGCTGGCAGGAGAACAATACTTTCCCATGGAAACACAGGTATATATTTAATTCCTGGTAACTCCACTCCAGTTTCACCTTTCATCTCCCTCGCCGACTTGTTTAAAAGTTTGCTTTAACCCCGCACCGAGCCCCGGCTGCAGCTGCTCCTCTCCAAACACCCCCCATTTCCCGGCCGTGCCAAAGGCAGGCGAGGGGCTCGGAGCGGCTCCCGGCTGGAGCCAGCGCGGGGCTGCTGCAGCGCCAGGGAGCAGGAAATGCGGCGGGAGCTGCACCGGGAGCGGCACCCGGGAGCGGCGACCCCGGGACACGCGGGCGTGCAAACGCGCGGGCACGCGCACGTGCACCCGCACCCGTGCGTGCACCTGCACCCGCACGTGCACGCGCGGCTGCACGCGCAAACACGCACCCGCGCTTTGCACGCGCAGCTGCACCCGCACGCGCGCCCGCGCTTGCACACGCACACGGACACGCGCCCGCGAGCTGCGCCCGCAAGTTGCACAAGCGAATGCGCGCGCACCCGCCAAGTTGCACAAGCCAGTGCACGCG
>VZRF01003569.1:19719-33156 GCA_013396875.1 Vireo altiloquus | reverse complement strand
GGGCGCGCACACGCACCCGCGGCTGCACCCGCGCTTGCACCCGCAAATGCACGCGCAAATGCACGCGCACATGCACCCACCCGCGGCCGCGCTTGCACATGCACATGCACACGCGTGTGCACGCGCGGCCGGCACGCGCGCACGCCCCTCTCACCTCGGGGCTGAGACATTGTCCCCCGCCTGGGTGGGGGGAAGGGCGCGCGCACAAAGAGACTTCCNACTGCGCACGCGCCGCGCCGCCGCAACGGAGCGTGGGAGATGTAGTCCCGCGGCCTCACCCGGCGAGCCGCCGGCAGGGGGCGCAGTGAGCCTCGGCTCCGCTCCGCATCCGATCGCCTCAGAGCGTTCGGAATCGCCTCAGAGCGCTCCGAATCGCCTCACACCGCCTTAAATTGCTTCAGAGAGCTCCGAATAGCCACAAAGAGCTCCGAATAGCCACAGACCGCTCCGAATCGCCTCAGAGCGTTCGGAATCGCCTCAGAGCTCTCCGAATCGCCTCACACCGCTCCGAATCGCCTCACACCGCCTCAAATGGCCTGAGATCACACGGCAGCGCACAGCATCTCGTCGCCCTGCACCGCACCCCGCCGCGCGGCATCACATCACATCACATCGTTCCGCACCGCTCCGCATCACATCGCACCGCACCGTGTGCTCTTCATTCCGAAAAAACGCCTGGCCCCTGCCTGTGCCCCTGCCAGCCGCCATCCCTTCCTGCATCCCTATCTGCATCCCTGTGCCCCTGTCCTGCATCCCTCCCTGCATCCCTGTGCCCCTGCCTGCATCCCTCCCTGCATCCCTGTGCCCATGCTTGCAGCCCCAATTTCATCCCTCCCTACATCCCTGCATGCATCCCTATGCCTCTGCCTGCATCCCTGCACTTCTGCCTGCATCCCTGTGCACCTGCCTGCATCCCTGTGCCACTGGCTGCATCTCTGCACCTCTGCCTGCATCCATCCCTGCATCCCTGCCTGCATCCCTCTGCTCCTGCCTGTCTTCACGCCATCAGCATGTTCTTAATCCATGGGTTTTTTTAATTTTTCCCCTTGCAGCCAGATCAGATGGAGTGAGTTCATCCCGAGCCAAACACGGTGTGTTCTGAGGTGCTCATGGAGGTTTCCCATGGGAAAAGCCAGTAGACCTGACCTGGTGACATTTCCCTGAGATGGGGACACTGTCCACATGGGAAACTCAGGGAAGTGGTAGATGGGTACCCCCTTTGCTACAGAACCCCACTTCTGCAAAAAAACCCCAGGGAAAGGAAAACATAGACCTTCCCAAAGCAGTGTTTACCATTATTTATATGTTTCCTTATAGGAACACTGGTAGAAAACAAGGAAAATGTAATAAAAATAACTGAGTGCTAAGAAATGCACACTTCCAGCCCACCTGCATCCATCTTAGTGCTGAGGATATTTTACATATTTACATATTTTACATATTTGCCCTGGCAAAACATTGATGACAAAGGTATAAAATCCAGTGAGAAGGTTGCATGTAGGGTGTAGATGGGAGGGAAAGCAGTGCTGCGTCTCATTCCTTGGGCTGGAAAATGTGCATTGGAGCTGATTTTGGTGCCGTGCCTCCTTTTCCCAGCCAACCCCAGGCACTGAACCTGCACTCACCCGGCCTTGCCATTTTTAGCTGCAAGAGCCAAAGTCTGAAGGAGCTGCAACCCTCAATTAGGGCTCTGTGTGTAATTCCTCCTGTGCCAAGGGCTTCAGGGATGAGGGAAATGGTCATGGTCCTTCCTGCCAAGCACTCAGCTCGAGCAAATCCTTACAGCCAAGGAATAAATCCCCAAAATGAGGGGTTTGCCATGGAAATGCTGACAAACTCTTCACTCACACATCACGAATGGCAGCACTGGGAGCAGGATCGTGGTGGGACCCAGAGATCTTGTCCCGTGAAGTGGTGCTGCAAGGCTGCAGCTTTTAATTGGCTTTTAATGCTTGTAACAAACTTCCATTGGTCAAACCTGCACGCAGGTGCCAGCTCAGGGATGCTCCTTTGGGTTTAAATGAAGATTTTAGATGACTGTTGGAAAATCATCCACCAGGCTGTATCTAAACCCAGCAGTGTTTATGGAATCATGGAATACCCTGAGGTGGAAGGGACCCACTCAGATCATGGAATCCAACTCCTGCCACTGCACAGGACACCCCAAGGATGCCACCATGTCCCTGGGAAAGTTGTCCAAACATTTCCTGAGCTCTGGCAGGCTCAGGGCTGTGACCACTTCCCTGCTCCAGTGCCCAGCCACCCTCTGGGGGAGGAACCTTTCCCTTATATCCACCCCAACCCTCCCCTCACACAGGTTCAAGGCATTATTTTCTGTGGAGGATGGAGTCCTTGTTCTCCATCATTTCCTGGAGAGCTGGCCCTGTCTGGTGCCACCAGGCACACTGGCATGGCCCTGTCACACACAAGCTCAGACAGCACAGCAAACCCTGTGTCCCTCCACAGCAGCCACTTTTTACTGTCTTTTTATGTTTTTCCTGTTCCTCCTCCCCAAAGATGTCCAAGGATCTGCTGTCCCACTGCTTCCCCCAGGATTAGGGCACCCTTGCACAGTGCCCTGCTAAGGCCCAGGGGAATTTTCTCCTGATTTTCAGGGGTTTAGGCTGAGCTGGAACCTGCAGAGGCTTGTCCATCCTGTGAGTGGTTGGTGTGTGCAGGGCTGGAGGCTGTGGGAGGCTGGGCTGGAGGATGAGTCCTGGCAGGCTGCAGCAGGAGTGGGCAGGGCAGGGGGGAAGCACAACAGTGTCACCCCAAACTGGGGGCTGTCCCCAGGTGCCAGGGCTGCAGCTTCCCCCAGCCCTGTGCCATGCCCTCCCCTGCCCTGGAGCCAAGAGGGGACAGCAGAGGGTGACAGGATGGGTGCAGGGCTGCACTCAGAGCTGAGCACTGGGTGCTGCCAGCTCTGAGTCACAGTGGTTTGGGTTGGGAGGGAGCTTTAAAGGGCACCTCATCCCACCCCTGCCACATTCCACTTCCCACTATCCCAGGTTGCTCTAAGCCCTGTCCAACACTTCCAGGGATGGGGCAACCACAGCTTCTCTGTCTGTCCATCCTCATCATAAAAAAATTCTTCCTTATATCCAAATCAAGTGGTACCAAAAGAGTTTATTGCCTTTATTGTTCCCATTTGCTCCAGCACAGTGCCCAGCCTTTCACCTTCCAGATTCCTCTTTATAGAGCCTTTTCTTATCAAAATCTAAATTCTGCACACAATGTGACCAGATCTCCCTTGTCCAGGTGGGATTCACCCTCCTCCTGTCCAGTGACAGGCTCAGGTCCCCATCTTGGGAAGGAAAGGGAAAGGGAAAGGGAAAGGGAAAGGGAAAGGGAAAGGGAAAGGGAAGAGAGTTACTGCAGAGCTGTCTAAAGAGATCCAACTTCTACATATGGGTCTGGCCATAACTTTCTTCTCTAGTACTCCCTGCCTACAATAGTTTGGTTTTTCCACAAGTCCTGATTTATCTATTCCTTCTCCCGACTCACTCGTTCATTGCTAGGGAACAAATTTGCCACAGAGAAATTGGACAAACAATTTCTGTGGTTTCACTGCTTCAAAATCTCCTCTCTGTGTCTGTAAACAGCAGATTTGCCCCGAAATGCTGTTTGTTTTAGACTCGAGGTTGTTCCCAGCGTTGGCTTTGATCAGGGCGCTCGGGAGGCGAGCGGAGTCATGTGCTGGGTTTGTCCAGGGAAAACACAATTGGAGGCTTCAGTGTCAGTGTTTGTGTGAACACTCACTCCTGGGCCAAAAATTAACCCCAGAGCTGCGTCCACAAACAGCAGAGAGCTCCAGCATGCCCAGATTTCCCTGCTTCACTCTTGCAGGACCACTGCCAGAGGTTGTTTCTGCATCCCAGTTTCTCACTGGGCAGGGGTGATGCTTTCCCTTGGTTCATCTCCCTTCACTAGGAATTACTTGGAGAATTCAGATTCTGCTCATGTGTGATTTTCAGCTGTTACAGTCATAGGTGATGGGAAACAGGAGCAAAACGGTGTCCAGGACTCCTGTGGTACCTCCTGGTGCATCCTTGAACACCAAGACCAGGATTTGGAGCTTAAATCAGGATTTTCCCAGCATGTCATGTGGTGGGAAGGGAGCATAAGTTTTGCTCTGAAGCTGTTGCGTATTCAGGATGACAGCTCTGTGCAGGGACAGACAGTCCCAGTTTTTCCAAAACCAATGCACTTTGCAAATGGAGAAATCAAGCAAAGGAGCTTGGTGAACAATGCCAGCAGGAGGTGGGACAGGATGCAGCAGCTCCTGTGCTGGAGGATCCAGCGTCTGTTTCAGTTTCTTTGCTTCTGGTTTGTATTTTTATTAGATTATTCTGCTCCCAGCCATTGCCTCCCTTCATGGGAATGGGAGCTTTGGGGAAGGAAGGATCATTTGGGAGGATTGTAGCAAGGTTTGGCTTGGTCTGTCCTGTGAGAGACAATGAGACAAGGACATTTTCAAGTGTGATCCCATCCCCTGGACAGAATCTCATTAAATCTCTCATTATTTTTAGCTCAGGTAGTGGTCAGTCCCCATGAAACAGCTGGACAGGAGAATGCAGCCATTCCCTAATGCTCCTGGTACAGGAAAACTAAAGCTGAAAATTAAAAATAATAGGAATAATGACACAAAAGGCCGTGGCTGCCATGGGGCAGCAGACCAGGCAGAAGATGAGGACAATTCCTCTTCTCTGCTACAGAAGATGAACAAACTGCAGGAAGTTGTCCAATGCAAGAGGGACCAGCTGGGAAAAGGGACACTCCCAAGGAGGTCTGGGGAAGAAGCTCCAAGAAAAACCAAAGCAAACAGAGGGTGCAGATGCTGGGGAGGAGAATGTGGCTGGGGAAGAGAGGAGGTGAGAAACAATGAGCTGTGCTGAGCACGAGCTGCTGATGGCAGCAGGCACCATCTGCTCCTCAGGGTCTGAATGGTGCCTCCTGATATCCTGCATTCCTTTATTCCAGCCTGCAGGAATTTAAAGCCAAACACAGGCCCTGGGAGCTCAGCCCCATCTTAGCTTTTGTCTGAGTTTCCTCCTTCTCCTCCTCCTCCTCCTGCCTCTCCTCTTGCAGCCCTTAATTCCCAGCACGTTTCACCACCCTGGATCCTAAGGAGATGGATTAAAACCCAGGAGGGCTTGGAATTCTCAGTAGTTGAACGAGCTGTGCTGCCCCAGCACACACAGGGTGAGATGTTGGTAAAATCTCACTTTAGCTGAATTGGTGGGGAATTGTGAGAATAAAATGACCCAAGAAGTACATGCAGCTCATCAAAGAGGCAGAGACCAGTAAATAAAAATTACTTTCAGCTTAGTACTAATAAGGTTTTAAAGCCATAAATCTGTCTGGACAACAATGATGGGTCAAGCATGCTCTTCCAGGAGGGGTGAAGGTGATGTCTGTGTCTGTCAACCAAAAGAAGAGGGACAGAGGTGAAGAGCCAGTTTTAAATTTTTAGAAAAACATGCAGTTAATGCACAGATGAACTAAAGCAGCCTCACACCTCTGAAATCATTGATCTGGGTGCTGGGGGAAAAGGTGTTTTTATAGGTCTTAAACTGCTTGTCCTCACCTCTGAGCCTTGCATTCCTGCTCTTGGTGTTGCCTTTCCCTGATCTTAAAATTAAAACCAAAACACCATTTAGGGGGAAAAGGAGTTTTTACCTCAGAATTTATTTCAGGATCCTGGGGTGCAGCACTTGGTCCAGCTGGAATGCCCCAAAAATGCACACAACACCACACCAAAATGCACACAATTACAGGCCTTGCTAATTAGCACATCTATCAAAGATTCCCCAGTGAGAGGCTGGAGTGAAGCCCTCGTTGTGAGGAACCTTCCCCCTGGCTGGGCCTGTCTGAGGTTCCAAAATGTGTTCTGGAGAGGCCCTTGGTGTCTGGGGCTCCCAGGATGTTTGCTCTCCTGGTTTAACGGTGCCGTGGGGCTGAGCTGAGTTATCAGCCTTGGGAAGTCACAGTGTGTGGGCTAAAAGCACTGAGAATACATCAAAACTGTATAAAAGGGTACATAAGAGGGATATAAAAGAAAAGGCAAAAAATCATCCTGGCATCATGTGGATGGTTTTGTTTCTTGTAAAAAGCCTGAAATTTTACCAATTACATTTTTTTTTTGTGGTCACCTTTTTTGCTGCACAGAGATGTCCCTGCAGAAAGTCAGAGATGCCATCCCTGTGTCACACTTTGGGGTTGTGACAGAGGGACAGAGCTGAGTGTGGTGGTTTTAATGCTGCTGCTGTGGGTTTTAATGCTGCAAATATTGCTGGGGTTTTTTTAGTGTTTGCATTTGCTGCTTTCTGCCCTGCCTGCACCTCCCTCTGTGTGTAACAGATTCTGTGTGTGCCTTGGTGCAGTAATGGACCCAAACGCATCCTTCGGGCTCTGAGAGCACTTAGTGCAGCCCTTTTGTGTCTGCTGGATTCTCAAAGCTGGCTCTGGGCCACATCCCAAGATCCAGGCTCTGTTCACAGCCCTGTGCCTGTTCAGCCCTGGATGCTTCATCTTCTAGGGTCAGACCCATCTCCTTTTGACACAGTCACTGGAGCCTGGGCTGGCTCAAACACACCAGCACCGCGCCACGTGTGGGGAACCACCTCGGGCTTAGGCTGCCCAAAAGGGGAACCTTTAGAGCTGCTTGCTTTACAGTGCAGAATGGATCACTGCAGTCAAGGGAGGAGTAAAGGATGAGGAGGAGGCTCTCTGGATGAAGTTCCAGAGAAGTTTATTCCACAGAGAGATCAATGACAAAGAGCCCCGAGCTGCACTGTGCATGGGTTCAAATACCCCTTGAAACCAGTGTGAGGGTGCAGTTGACAGCCCAGTCAGGGGTGTGGAGGGGAGGGATAGCAGGGGAGATTGATGGGATGACAGCAAACCAGGGGTAAGGGGTGCAGAGGGTTGGTCACATCCCCAATGGGGCATTGAGGATCAGGAGATTTGCAGAGGGAAGGACAGGAACAGGATTGGATGGGTCTGGGATGGACAGGGAAGGGTCTGGAAAAGGGGGCAGAGAATGGTGAGTGGCAGGGAGGAGTTTAACAAGAACTGACAGGGGAGATACTGAATTGCAGGGGGAATGGGGATTTGTGATACAAATCTTATGACAAACCAACGCAGCGGGAACTTGCAGAAGTATTGCAACAACCTTTAGTGCCCGTGGGTTTAAGATTTGCAGGTCACTCGCTGGGCATTGTTTGAATGCCCAGTGACTTCATCCCAAAGCCAGGAGCAATAAAAGGAGTCCAAACTCTCCTAAACTCTGCCTAGTCACCCAAATCCCAGCCCCTTCACCAGGCTGAGTGCAGCACCGCCTGTGCTGCTCCAAGGGACTTTTAAATGACCCCATCAAGGCTCCCCTGAAGTCAAGAAATCTTTAATTCCCACTCAGTTAGCACCAGGCAGCCTGCCCCTGTCTGGGGAGGGATTTCCCTCCTTCCCAGGCAGGAGAGGTAGGGCAGGACCCTGGTGAGCTGGAGCTGTGGCACTGCTTGGTGACACTGCTCGGTGGCACTGCTCGGTGACACTGCTTGGTGACACTGCTCGGTGACACTGCTCGGTGGCACTGCTCGGTGACACTGCGTGGGTCACTGGTGGCTGGGTGGAGATGTGGCCTCAGACCTCCCTCGAGTCCCCTGCCCTGCACCCCTCACTCCTGGACGACATAAGCATTTGGGATTTGGGATTTGGGGGGAAGGATTTCACCTTGGGGCACTGCTCTGCACTCTGGACTTTGTTTCTCGCTATCTGACCCCAACTCCTTCATTCCACCTGATCTTTTTCAGCAAAATGAGCTGCAGGTTAGTTCAACAACTCAGTCAAGGGTTGAGTCATAAACTGGGGATGCAGAATGATGTTTTGAGTTTGGACACAATGCTGGGGTCCCATCCAGCCTCAAAACTCCTGGTGTGGAGCATGCAAAGCAAGGAGAAACCTGGGCATTTAGGGATGGAAACTGAGGCATCACCAGAGGCAAGGAGAGGAAAGAAGAGGAGGAATCCACTGCAAAAATGTTCAAAAACATGGTGGGATGAGGCTGAGCAGCTCCAGTGCTAAACGAGGACAGGTGGCACCTCTGTCTGGAGGAATCTTTTTATTGGGATGGCAGCAGGAAACAGCTCTTCCTTTAACTGACATGGATATCTGGAGAGTGCTGCAGTGCATAGCCAACCAGGGGCTTTTTTTAAAGCAGAAAATCATACTTCAAAGTCTATCCAGGAAAACCTCTGGGAAAGGAACACAGCTAGAGGTGGGCAAGTGGCTGCAGGACCAGGGGATGGTGCCAGACACAGTGGCCGTGCTGACGAAAAACACTCATTTTCTGTCACATCCCCACTAGGCATGGGTCACATTTCCCCCTCCAAGCTCTGCTGATTTACAATACGCATTTTGGTTCTTTTTTCTGCAGTCATGAGGTATTACTCCTGGCCGGAGTGAATCTATGTTTGTACCCATCTGGCTGTAATTACAGCATTCTATATGCACTGCATACAATGTATATATTGTGCATTCAACTGCTGGCACAGCTCTTGTTGAGGCTCTCTTGATGCTTCAGTTTAAAGCTTAGTGTTTTGTTGGTTTTTTTTTTCCCCAGAGGTTTCTAACTTCCCGTAAAAATCTATTCTGGGCTGGGACTCCCTGTGCCAAGTTTTAGGCCAAGACTGAAATTTCTTTTATGAAATTTTATTTGGAGCCAGTCTGGATGTTGTTCCAGAAGGTGGCTGAGGGCACGGAGTAAAATCTGTGTCCTGCATGGTGGGAGCCAACCTGACTCCTAAAGAACTGAATTTTGCATAAATCACTTCTAGAGGTGCAAAATGCTGAAGTTCTCAGCTGGGTTTTAAGCCCTTTTCTTTAAATCCAGGAATAAATTGTACTCATTAATCATGCCCTGGGTCTGAACACCAGGAAGTTTTTGGTGTCCAGGAGCTGGTGGCTTTGGCTTTTTCACACTTTGGTGCAGCTGCAGCCTTGGAGCAGCAAGTGCTGGAGGAAATTGGGTTTTGCACAGTTTATTTCAGTCTCTTTCCAGCTCCCAGAAAGAGGCAGGGCTCTAAATGAGGTGCTCTGAATTCCTGCTGAAGGGCTTCCCTGGCAGGGAATCTGGGCTGTAGAGGATGCAAATGCATTGTCCTTGTGCTTATCCACAGGTTTATTGATGCAAACACATCACTTCCAGTAAATGTGGAGAAGATCTCCTCAGCCAGTGCCTGAGCCAGCTGTGTGCACAAGAAAAAGAGATCTCAACAGCCACAAGATTTGGGCAGGAACAGGGCTCAAGTTGGTTAATAAGTCCAAAGGAAAATTTTAAATAATTTGGTTTTTTCTGCATTTGAATCCGACCAATTTCTGTGATGGGCCTCTGGCTCTCAAAGGTCTCTGCAAAAGCTTTGATTAAAAAAAGAAGCTGTGAAAGAGCAGCTGTTTACCTGCAGCTTCCTCATCATTGCACAGAATCATTCCAGCATTCCTGGGCTTCCTCAAAGGGCTCTGCTGCCTGGGTAGAGCAGTCAGAGCAGGCAAGCTCTTCCCAGCCAGAGGGGATGGAAGGGCCACATCCACCAACCTCAAATCCTGGGATAATATTCCATTTTTTTGGTGTCTCCACACTGAACTTGTTCTGCCCTCTCTGCACAGCACAGAACCTCCCTCCCATATTTAACTGCAGGAAGCAGAGCCTGCCTTGCTGGAGGCACCTCTCTCCTGCTCTGCTCCACATCCACAGCATGAGCACCAAAGAATTTGGGAATGGTCCTTTGTGGTTTTAATGCCTTTTTTTCTTTCTTTCTTTCTCTTTACTTTCAAAAAGCTGAGTCACAGAAAGAAAGGAAAGGAAAGAAAGGACATCCAGCCAGTCATGTTTCCTTTCTGGATGAATTAATGCATTCCCACTGCAGTGCACTGAACTGTGTTCCCATAATATCCTGTTTGAGGTGAGCACCTGTGCACGACTTTCAATTTCAATGAAACACCCCTGGAAGGAGATTCTTTAAACAGAAAGGGGAAGAAATGACCCAGCCTGGCAGGGAGGAAGTGCCATTCTATGCGTGCTGCCGTGGATCTCCTGGTGTGGTGCACAGAGGCCATCAGCCCAGAGTGATGAGAACTGGAAAAATTTCCCTCTGCTCCAGCGTGGACAACCCCAACTCCCTCAGCCTTGTTGCACTTGGAGCCACTGGAAGTTGCCATCGTTTGGTGCCACTGTCTGGTGGAGTTGTTCAGATCCCTCTTCCACTTAAAGAGATGAAATTCTCCTCTTTGTCTTTAAATCCTTTTCCATGGAAGTGTAACCCGGACAGGTTTGTGGAGCAAACACAGCACTCACCTCCACCCCAGCACAGACTCCTTTTGGTCTGCAACACATTCCATCACCTTTGGCTCTTTGTATCTAGAGAGATGATGTTTGAGGCTCCTGAGCACACAGGGCTGCTGTAAAGATTAATTAGCTGCTGGTTTGAAGGTGCTTTGAAGATGAAAAGCAGCACAGTGCTTTAGGTTTAACACTCTCTGGAGGTTCTCTCCCTGTGGTTCAGGTTGGGTTTGACTCTAAAGCTGAGTCACAGATTGGTGTTTCCCCAGCTGCAGCAGCACCCAGCGCCAGGAGTGTCTCACCCGCCTGACAGGAACATCTCAGGAGATGTTTTCCTCCCAAATGACACAGCCAGATGTTTTGGAGAACCACCTCCTGTGCTCTGTGCAGACCCCTCACATTTTGTTGCCATGAACTGTGCTGGGGGTTGTTGCTGTGAACCTCTTAAGGAGGAGTTGTTGGGCTAAAACACCTCGAACTCCAAGGAATTACAAACTTTGCAAATAGAGCGGAAAATCACAGATTCATGGAGTGGTTTGAGTCGAAGGGGACCTCAGAGACCACCTCCTTCCAACCCCTCCCACAGGCCAGGAAGAAGCAGAACATTAATATGAGCAGTTAAAAATTTTGAAGTATAAACAGAGACCACAACAAAGTGACTAGAAGAATTCAGCCCCAGACAGGCTTTTATTGTGTTTAATGCTTGATGGATGAAGATAAGAAGTTTTGGGGGGGGAGGTTTTACTGAAGTTGCAGTTATGTCATTGTATTTACTCAGTATTCTTTAGGCAATCATTGAATTAGAGTCCTTTGAGCTAATACTCTTGGTTAAGGTGGAAACTAATGAAAAAAAAGAAAGTTTCCAAAGATTTGTGCTGCTGTGGAGGCCTGTGCCTAACAAGGGCACCCAGAACCAGGCTGGGGCTTCAGTTCTGGATATTCCCAACCATTGCTGTGGGAGAAGGAGGGAATGCAAAGGCTTCTGCACAGCTGTGAGACCTCCTCGTGCACACAGTGCTTTTCCTTTAATACTGTGCTGTGAGATCCTTTTCTTCTTTCCAGATGAGGACACAATGTCCTGAGCTCCCTTATCCAAGAAAAAATGTGGATTCATGCTGTGGTTACAGAGCTTGGTCGCTGCTGCACGTGATGCTCGTGCACAAACCAGCCCGGATAAGGAATTCCCAACCCCTGCAGGGATCCGAGCAGTGAATCTGTGCTGGAGCAGGAGCTGCAGGGTGTTTTCCTGAGCAGCATCCCTGCAGCAGGATTCAGGATTCCTGCTCAGCTCAGCCTCTCCCAGCAGCTCACAGGAGGCACTTAGGAAAACGGAGCACGTCGGGTTGTGCTGGGATTGTGCTCTCAGCAATGGGAACAGAGAGATGAACAAACATCTCAGTGGGGTTCATCACATCCCAACGGCAGCAAAAAGCTGCTCAGGGACTCAGCCCCATCCAGAGGGTGACAGGGACTCCAGAGGGGCAATAACTCCGTTGGAAGCATCAGGAAACCAGCACCCACCTGTAAATGACAGGAATTCAGTATTGGTATTCAGGGCAGCGTTTCCAATGCTTTAATTATATTTTGGGTAATGTAATAAAATCCTGGTGACTTTGTGGATGCAGGTGGGAGCTGGGAGCACTGGATGGAGTGAAGCAGCTCCTGCCCAAGCTTAAAGCTCCAGGCCCCTGGGATGTATTTCCAGCCCCTCTCTGCTCCCCACCAAGGCTGTGCTGAGAAGTGGAAGGGGGTGTCCCTGGGAGGGGGAGTCCCACAGAGGATGGGGGTACCCAGGAGAGGAGGGTCCTCAGGAGAGGTGGCCACACAGAAAATGGGGTCTCCAGAAGGAGAGAATCCTTGGAAGAGGGGGGTTCCTTGGAGGAGGGGGTCACCCAGAGGATGGGGATCTCTGGGAGGGGGATCCTCAGGAGAGGTGATCACCTGGACAATGGGATCTTCAGGAGGAGAGAAACCTTGGAGAGGGGGGTCCCTTGGAGGAAGGAGTCACCTGGAAGATGAGGGTTCCTGGGAAATGAGGGTCCCTGGGAGAGGTGATCACACAGATTATGGGGTCCCCAGGAGAAGAGAATCCTTGGCAGAGGGTCCCTTGGAGAAGGGGGTCACCCAGAGGATGGGGGTCCCTGGGAGGGAGGTCCTCAGGAGGGATTGATGTCAAAAGATTTTTGCTTTTTACATATTTTTCATACATTTTTGTCTCTGCAGACTATGATTGCACAGTTACTTTGTTCCTCAGCTAACTGCAGTGCTTTGTGAGACAAACACATTCCTGGAATCCCATTCTAATTTTGCTCCTTCAGCGAACCAAGGCCACGTCCCTTTCCCTCATATTTAGACACAAACAATGTGGGGCTGGAAGCACGGGGGCAGGGCTTCAGTAGAGAACCAAGAGGACGNTCCCTGGGGGAGGGGTCCTCAGGAGGGATGGGGTCACCTGGAGAACGAGGCCCTCGGGAGGAGGAGGTGGTCCTCGGACAACGGGTCCACCAGGAGAAAGGGGTTCCTGGGACGAGGGAGGTCTTGGGTAGGGGGTACTTGGAGTATGGGGTCCTGGGGAGGGAGGTGCCCAGGAGGAAAAGGGTCACCCGGAGGACGGAGCTCTCGGGAAAGGGGGTTCCCGGAAAGGGCATCCCGGGAGCGGGGGGGTCCCCGGGAGGGGAGGAAGGTCAGCAGGAGGGAAGTGTCCGGCACTGCGGACCGGCCCGNCTTCAATAAATGGTAACCACTTTTTCCTCATTTTAATCTCATTTGGCCTGTGCTTTTAGGGCTGAAGAGGAATGAGGATGGGGGCACCTGGAGGAGAGAATCCTTGGAAGGGGAGGGTCACTTGAAGAGGGGGCACCTGGGGGGTGGGGTTGCTGGACAAGGGGTCCTCAAGAGGGATGTGGTCACTCAGAGAAAATCCTTGGAAGGGGGGTCACCGAGAGGATGGAGGTCCCTGGGATGGGGGATCACCCAGAGACTGGAGGCCTTAGGAAGGGGGAGTCCCTCAGAGGATGGGGTCCCTGGGGGAGGGGTCCTGAGGAGGGATGGGGTCACCTGGAGAACGAGGCCCTCGGGAGGAGGAGGTGGTCCTCGGACAA
>VZRF01003569.1:1567-19686 GCA_013396875.1 Vireo altiloquus | reverse complement strand
TGGGGGGGCGCGGGGGGCTCGCGGCTCTGCCGGCCGCGCTCCGCTGCGCGGGGGGCGGCGCGGGGCAGGGGGCGGTGGCAGGAGCCGGGCCCGGCCCCTCCCGGCTCGGCTCGGACGGGAAGGGGAAGGAGCGGAGAGGAAGAGGAGGAGTTGGGCTGCACCTGAGTGCGCGTCATTACTCGCGAGTGCCGATGGCTGGGGCAGCCGGGCCGGCGGGGCTGGGCGCCGAACGGTGAGAAACCCGCATTGGCAGGGACTGAGCGGGGGGAAAGGGAGGTGTGGAACGCAGGAGTGTCCTTCCTCGGAAACGCGCGGGGATCCGTGGGGCTGGGGCGCGGTGGGGATGCGGGAAGGTGCTGGGGATGCTCGGGGATGCAGGAGGATGCTCGGGGATGCTCAGAGGATGCTGAGGGATATCTGCGGGAGCCGTGCGGGCACAGCCCGACCCGGCTCTGCTCCGTGTCATTCCTTGTCCCCGCAGGGAAACAGGGATGAGTTTGGAAGGGAGCGATTGGCAGCCCCGGTCAGGGCGGGGATTCCCCTTGGGGCTGATAAGGGAGAAAATTCCGATAAGGGAGAAAATTCAGCCCGTTTTTTAAAATGACTACATAAAGCATTTATGTTGTTATGTGTTATTATACTCGCAGTTTAAATAATTGAAGCGCAGCAAAGAGCACATCAGAGTTTTGCTTGAGTACCATCTCGGCTGTTGTCTTCTAGCAGCAAGATCAATAATCTCATTTTCTCGCCGTTCCGCGGGGGTTGTTCACTGCTAAGTTGTTTTTGCCTCGAGCCACAGCTCATTTAGCTGAGGCTGACACCCCTCTTGTTTGGTTTTCTTTGGGTTTTTTGGGTCTTTTTTTTTCGCTTGAAAGACAAGGAGAACGTGATGTGCAGCACTAAATCACCATGTGACCTTTAAAGCCCGTTGCCAGGTTGATGCCTGGGGAAGGGAGGGGAGGCTCCCTGAGTACCATCTGAGCATTATTTAAGAAGCGCTGGCATCTCCGATGTGGAATTACAGCACAAACCCCGCCATTCCCTTGAGGTGGCTTTGATTGAGATGCCCACAAGCGTCTGTGTGTCACCCGCTTCCCATGTCAGCACAAATCACAAGACAATGCCTAAATTGGGGAGGATTGTCACAGGTTGAGTATCTTCATTTTGTCTGCTATTACTCAATCAAATGCCTTGGCAGCTTTTTCTGCTCAGCCTCTGTGTTCATTTTTCTCATCTGGAGTTTCAAGGAGGATTTGGGTTGGTTTTTTTCTCCCCCAAATACAATTTTTCACCGTTCAAGTGATGCTTCTTTGGTGTCCTTCATCATTGTGTGGTTTACACAACCTGGAGGTGGCAGGTGTAATATGAAAAATTAATTAACATTCTTAAAATGACCCTTCCTCCAACCTAGGTGATGTAAATGAAAGCATGGCAGAGTTCCAGTGGAGATGTGGGAGTATTTTGGGTTTTAGAAGTGGATAGAAAAATAATTAGAGAAACAGTAACTGGCACTGGTGATTGAATCTCATTAAACCATCTTTGCCAGTTTGGGGGATTTGATTAAAATATTCTGGCTGAGGGAAGGGGTTGCTGGGTTAGACCCTTGTGTGGTGTTGAGGAGGGACCTCGGTGGAGTTGCTATTCCTGGGAGTGCTCTTGGAATGTGCAAACGGCGGCACTTCCAGGGCATGCTGTGAGCAGAGGGGAGAGGCACAGTGATTTTCATGGCCTGTAAGCAAGAACTGCTGCTTTTGATTATTTTTCAAACACTCTGCTGTCACTGGGAAACATTTCTTGCCTGTAAATATCCAGAGGAGTTATACTCATTTTTCCTGCAGGGCTTGGTTGCTATCACAGCTTGGTGTTTAAGCATTTTGTGGTTGGATTTTTTCTTTCTTTCTTTTTAAGCAAAACATTTTTTTAAATTTTGCTTTTATTTTTGAAGTAGACTCAGTATGAGGGCAGCACTCCAGGCTGGAGGTGGGATCCCTTCCCAGAGCTTGTTTTCCAGTGATCTGCAGTTGTGTCCCACATCTCTCGTGCTTCCGGGGGTCACTGCTCTGTGGAGGACCCCAGAGCCAGCCTGGCAGCAGGGATTTGGTTCCTTTTAGCCCCTTTTCCCTGCTCTCATCATCACGACAGGCTCAATGTAGAAAATATTTGTGTATTTGATTTTATAGTGGTTCTGACATCTGAGGAACTTCCTGTGTCCCGTTACTGAGGTGATGTTTGTGCTCCAAAAAAAGATTTCCCTGTTAATATCCAGCCAGGGAAGGAAGTTTGAGCCATGTGGTGTCTGACAGATAACGGAGAAACCAGAGCTGTACACAGGCACCAGGAACATCAGCCTGCTTCTGGAATGAGTGTTGGGAGCTGTAAAGCCTAGAAAATGGATAAATTCCTACATTCTCCACTGTGTTTTGGCTGAAGGGTGGAGAAATTATTCAGTTTTTCACTGGGGTTGTGTAGGTGTTGCTGAAGGTGGGATTTGTGGCACCTGCCCTGGAGCTCTGCTGTCCCTGCCGAGCAACTCATGGTGTTGTTTCACCTTCCCAGGTGAAATGTTCCAGCATTCCCAGCTGAGGAAACAGAGGGAGATGTAGCTTGACCCGTGATTCCCAACCTCAGGCAGCAAAACAGGCTGAGAACCCAGGAGAGAAGCCCTTGCAGTTGCCCAGCCCTCGCCAGGTACGTGCAGGATGGCATCTCCGGGCAGAGCCATTGAAGCCCAGTTTTCCATTGAATCCCAGTTTTCCATTGACCCCCGTTTGTTTTTCCTTCTCCAGAGGTCATGTGTGGCTCTGCTGTGCCGTGCAGCTGGGCTGATGGAGAGGCTCAGATGGAGCAGGAGGGAAATGGGCGGTGCTGGCCCTGCTCCAGCAGGGAAGGGGGTTACTCACGCCCAATTGCACAGCCCCGGGGGGGAGCTGGCGCTGCTCGCCCTGCCCTGGCTGCCTGCCCTCAGCTCCTGCCACGGGTGCTGGAGCTGTGCTCCCAGAGAAATATTTGGGATTGGGATTTACGTGGAGAAAAATGAAAACAAGCCCAGCTTGAGTCAGGCCTAGTGAGTTGGCCTAGCGAGTCGGCCTAGCGCTGGTGCTGCCCGTGGGTGGAGGGGTGGCTCGGTGGCGTCCTGAGGCACCTTCTGCCCAGATTCCCAGCTGGATTCCCCATTTCTCTCATCCCAAGTGGGCACTGCCAACCTGAGGCACCTTCTGCCCAGGTTCCCAGCTGGATTCTCCATTTCTCTCCTTCCAAGTGGGCACTGCCAACCTGAGGCACCTTCTGCCCAGATTCCCAGCTGGATTCCCTATTTCTCTCCTTCCAAGTGGGCACTGCCAACCTGAGGCACCTTCTGCCCAGATTCCCAGCTGGATTCTCCATTTCTCTCATCCCAAGTGGGCACTGCCAACCTGAGGCACCTTCTGCCCAGATTCCCAGCTGGATTCCCCATTTCTCCCATTCCAAGTGGGCACTGCCAGTTTCTCCACGTGATGAACACATAGAACGTGTGTGAGAAGGCATTAAAAGATGAAAAACTGAAAGATATCTTTGAAAATATAAAAATAGGAGACACTGGATGCTGCAACTGCCTGGCTTCGGCTTTGGAAATTATTTTGTCGTTTAATAAAGGTTCATATTTTTTCTCTCACCCTAGTCCTGAAAAATGGCACCAGCTGCTCCAAGAGAGGCAGGAGTGTGGAGGCAAACCCGAGCTCTGTTGTTTAAGAATTGTCTTATTAAGTGTAGGACTAAGAAAAGCAGTGTCCAGGTAAGGGGTGAGTCCTTGGCTGCTGCTTCCAGCACATCCATGGTTATCCTGTGTTTAAATAACTCCCAAATCAGAGGCAAAACACTTTTGTAATAAAGTTCATGAAGCTTTACGGTCTGCTCTGAATTTTGGGGTGAAATAGGCTTTTTCAGAAGGCGTTCTGTGGTCTTTTGGTTAAAAAAGTATTCTAATGTGTAAGGCTTTATCCAGAAAATAGCCTTGAATATTAAATTATGTATATGTATAATAATGCATTTAAATAGTATCTTGATTAATTTATTAGTAAATATTAGTTAATTTAGTCATTAATATTTTATATACATTGTAGTATATATTATACACATATATAAATAATAAAAGATTAATTAAAATATCCTTGAATATTGCCAGCTCAGTGCACGTTTAAAAGCTTTTACAGCTGTAACCACACAGAAAAGCGAGGTCAGACCTCCCCAAAAGATCTTTTTCTCTTTTCTACCAGTTCAGCCCTGCGTGTAAATGATTTGATGACACTTGAAGCTGAATTTTGAGTGGAGGAAGAGACCTTGCAGTGCTTGGCTGGGCTCTTTCAGTGGCTCACAGCTTTTGTTTGGAGCAGGCATTTGCAGATGTTTAAAGCTTGGAGAATGATCCCTTTGGGCCTTCAAATGGCTCCTTAAGTTACTAAAGCCTGTGATTAAAACCCTGCTTCAGCGCCAGGCAAGGATTTGGCATCAGAATCGCTGCAGCACAGAAAACATTCAGGGAATTTTGCAGCCCAGAACCTGCACTGAGCCCCTCCTTTGAGCAGCGTGTAGGACAAACTTGGGGAATGTTTTGTTTCCATGGCTGTGCTTTGAAATATTATTTTTTCTTTTTTTTTTTTGGTGCAGGAGGTGCTTTTCCCGCTGTTTTTCCTGTTCTGGCTGATCCTGATGAGCATGATGCACCCTCACAGGAAATATGATGAGGTGCCCAACGCCGACCTGGGCCCGCTGGACCCCTCGGTGCTGGTGGACTTCGTCATCGGGTTCACACCACCCACACCCATGGCTCGGGAAATCATGAAGAAAGTGGCTTTTGATAACTTTGAGGATGGTATTCAGACCCTAAATCTTGCGTTTTTCCCCTCACATCTCATGCTGTAGCTTGTGTTTGAAGGGGGAGCTCGCTGGTGCTGCAATAGAGAAATACACTTATTTTTCAGAGGTGGGATTGTGAAGGGGTTGGGGGTTTTCTTTGCTGGTTTGGGGGATTTTTTTCTGACATAAAATATTCTGGCACTGCCATCTCAAAGTGATTCCCATTCCTGGGGCAGGCACAAGAAAAAAAAGGCAGCTCTGGGGGTGATTGATCCCTGTCCTGTGACATCCTGGGGCAAACTCAGGGCATGTTGGAGGTTGTTTTCTATCCTGGTGTCACTATCAAAATGTCATTTTAAATTTATTTTAATTGCCGATTCTCATTAACACTTTATCACTCTTTTTTAAAAAGAAATTTTCCTTTTTTTCTTCACAGGTTTCTTTTTTTTTTCATGTTTTGTTTGTGGTGGGTTGTTTTTTTTCCCTGTTTGGGTTTTTCCCCCTCTTTGATCTTTCCTGGTTTTGTTTTCTGTTTGTTTTTCTGCCTGTTTGTTTTTCCCCACTTACTGTGGTTTTTTCCCCATCTGTTTGAATTTTTTCCTCAATTTATTTTTCCTGGTTTTTCTGGGTTTTTTGTTTGTTTGTTTGGGGTTTTTCCCCATTTGTTTGAATTTTTTCCTCAATTTATTTTTCCTGGTTTTTCTGGGTTTTTTGTTTGTTTGTTTGGGGTTTTTCCCCATTTGTTTGGGTTTTTTTTCCCATTTGTTTGGATCTATTCTCCTTTGTTCTTAGGTTTTTCCCCTTTTGTTTGGAGTTTTTTTCCCATTTGTATGGTTTTTTTCTCATTTGTTTGTAGTTTTTTTCCCACTTGTTTAATTTTTCCTCTTTGGTTGTGGTTTTTCCTTTTTTTTATCTTATTTTTTTCCTTCTTTTTTTCCAGTGCTCTCCTGCACACCTCACGCATAACAAGAATTTATTTCTCCAAACTTACTCTGCTTTATTTTTTTTTTTAGTTTGGGGTCTTTGATTCTCCTCTTTATGCTTTTATCCCTCAGAATTACTTTGGAGCCACAGCCCAGCCCCACATCTGCACATTCCTCAGATCCTTTGAGCAAGCAGCTCCTCTTTCTTCCCTTCCATCCACTGCTGAAATCAGTGACAGAAATCCCACATTTTGATAGATTTATCCATCTGCACCATCGATCTGCCTTTCATGAGAAGGGCTAGGAGTAAACTCTGGGGCAGCCAGCAAAGGATTGGGGCTCAGAAACTGCAGGAGCAGCAGAAAATGGGGGGAAAATTCTGGGGTAAATTTGTATTACTCACCCTGCAGTGCTGAGCTGAACCCCTGCACTATTCACCAGAATATTTCTCTCCCTGTGACAAAAATAATTATAGATATCAAAGAGTCGTGGAATGGTTTGGGTTGGAAGGGACTCCAAACCCCAACAAGTCATTAATGACTTCCACGATGCTTCTTTCAAAGTGTTGCACGATTTTATTCCCTGCTGTGCCAGGGAATAAATAAAAACCGGATAATTTCTTAATTACCATCTCCCAGGGCTAATCACTGAGGAGTATTTGAGTGAGGAGGAGCTGGAAGAGGCGAGCGTTCTCAAGCCCTCCAACTTTGTGGGGGTGGTGTTCAAGGACTCCATGTCCTACCAGCTGAGGTTCCGCGACTCCATCGCCATGTCCTCCATCTACACGGAATCCAGAGGTAAATCTGCCTGCCCTGCAAGGGAATAAAATGAAAATCATTCCATATTTTCCTTTTTTTTTTTGGCCTGGTGTTGCGTATGTTGGTTTGTGGAGGTGGTTTGCAGTGTTACGGCCTGGGAACAGAGCAGCTGTAACTCTGTCTTTCGGGATTTTAACATGGAATTGTGGAGTGGCCTGGCTTGGAAGGGATCCTAAGGATGATCATTCCGTGGTTTTCCCTGCAGCCACGTGCTCCAGCCTGCGGAAGAGCTGCGAGTCAGTGACCTACTGGAGCTCAGGGTTCACAGCACTCCAGGCCTGCATCGACACTGCCATCATCCAGGTACTGCTGGTGCCTTAAATGGCTCCCTAGAAACAGAGACCAAACAGGAATAAAGGAATAAAGGAGGGATTGATTGGAAAGGCCTTCAGAGGTCACACTCTGGGCTCCAGAGGCTCCTGCCTCACTGCATCCCAAAATGGACAATGCCAGCTCCCGAGTTCTTCCCACTTTGATATCAGCATCAATTGCCCAAGCAGAAGCCAGGCAAGGATGGAATTTGCCCAAGCTTGCCCCCCTCTCCCCAAGATGAAGGTTTGCAGTTGTTGGGCCCAGGAGGGTCTGGGTGTCCTTGGAGAGCGAGCTGGAGAGGCTTTGTTATGTCAGTGTGAGCATGAGAGAACAGCACTGAACGAGCTCCAGGGAGCTGCAGAGTTACACTGGGCACTGCAGGGCTGGGAACAGAGAAAAGTTCAAACCTAAGGCGTCACTGCTGGGAACATCCCATGGCATCTCATCCTCACCCCAAGGAAGGGCAGATCCAGGGGCTGCTTGGGCTCTGGCTGCTTAATCTGCCTGTTAATTCTGGGAAATGCTGTGCCAAAGCTCACCTGGGGTCTGATGAGAAGGCAGAAGTTTCTGCATGCGTTTGGCTGTGTTTTGTCTGGACTGTTTTGTCCAGGATTTCCCCAATCCTGCGGGGTTGGATAATGTGGATGTTTGACTCCATTTTTATCGAAATGAGCCTGAACATGCCCCACAGCACTCCTCAGAGCACAACGTGCTCATCCCAAAGTGCTGCTCCAAGCAGGGGCTGCAGGATTTGCCTTGTTTTGGTGTCCGTGCTGCTCAGCAATCTTTCCCTGATTTCCCTCCCCTCATCCCGCTCGTGCTGACAGCAAATTCCATCTTTTTAAGTGGCAGAATTTTCACATTTGCTAATTTTATCTCCAGGCATTCAGATGTTTTCCAGTTTCCCTGCTTTTGGCTGGAGATTTGGGGTCAGGAAGGTTTTGGGGTCTCCAGATCTGCCCGTGCCAGCGGGGATGGAGCCACTGTTTGGGATGGGGCTGAAAAATCAGGAAAAATGTCAAAATAACTCTTCCTCCTCTTCCTTTCAGCTGAAGACAAATCACTCAGTTTGGGAACAGCTGCACCTGACCAGAGCCATGGTTATGGGAGAGGCTGCCGTGGTGGAAATTGATAATTTCCCTCGTGCAATCATTTTAATTTACCTGGTGATTGCCTTCTCCCCCTTTGGGTATTATTTGGCAATTCACATCGTGGCAGAGAAGGAGAGGAAGCTGAAGGAGTTCTTGAAAATTTTGGGACTCCACGACACTGCCTTCTGGTATGTGAGTGTTTGATATAACCTGTTGTTTATAAAAGAAAAAAAAAAGTATATGTAAAGAAATACTAAAAAAAAATATTCCTAGAAAACCTCTTTAATCCCACCCTCCAGTTCTTAAATTGCTTTCAGTCTTTAACTGAAAACAACCAAAAACTGAGATATTCTGTAAAATCAAACAGAGAGGCACTTGCAGTTTCATGAAAATATGAATATTTTAAAATGAAATCCTGCTGCATTTATTCATGTAAAGCTATGCCAGGCTTAGAGGGATTAAACCCCATCATGTGTGAGATTTTTATGGAGGTTTGAAAATATTTCTGGCTCACTACCTCCTTTCCTAGAAGCTCAACAGGTAATCTGCAGCCTGGCACATAATTAAATGAACCCAACTCTATAATTTTAACGTGCCAGAGCAGTCTCAGCAACAGGTTTCCAATTGTTTCCTCACCCTGATGAAAAATTGTCCTGGGCAATAGAATATTTTATTTTCCTCCCAAATGATGTGTTAATTTGAGATCATTGAGAGCTGAAGAGATAAAAACAGGTTTTGCTTTGCCCTTTCCTGCAGCGTTTTCACATCTGCACTGAAACAGCCACCTGGGGTGGTTGGAATGATTTTTTTTTAGCTGTTTCGGAGGAAATGTGTCATTTTTTGCTACCTATTTTGGACACAAACCACCCCTGTTTGCGGAGGTCAGAGCTGCTCACAAACTCTGTTATTCAGAAGAGCAGGATTTTGTTACCCTGCCCAGCACCCTGAATGACGGCTGTATTAAATTTTAAACAGAATTTCTTGAATTATTGAAACCTACGACTCTCTTACCCTCTTTTGCCTCTACCAGGGAATTAATTATGCAAGCTTAAAAAAAAAAATAGTGGTGAATCACCTGATTGTGCATCTTTAGCTGCCCAGTGTCTCGATGTGTGCCGAGAACAATCCCAGGGATGTCACAACAGCTCTTTTATTTGGGAGCTCTGCGTTCTGTGGCACACTTGGCCTCTGCTGCAGTGTCTGGAATATTAAAGGGTGGTGGGTTTTGCTCTTTGTGTGGCTGGGGATTCATTCATTTTTCTGGTTTTTCCCCCTTTTTCTCCCTAGGCTGTCCTGGGTGCTGCTTTACGTGAGCCTGATTTTTGTCATGTCCATTCTCATGGCGGTGATCGCCACAGCCTCGTCCCTCTTCCCCCAGAGCAGTGCCTTTATCATATTCCTCCTTTTTTTCCTCTATGGAGTCTCCTCAGTAAGTATTCCTGGCCCTGTGCAGTTCAGCCATCCCATCCCTGGGGGTTTTATGGTTTTATTCCCTTCCCACCTCATCTTGTTCCCTCTGCCAAAGGATTTAGGGCCAAGGTTGCTTCTGTAGGATTGAGCAGTGCTGGGAATCTGAGCTGCCCCATCCTTTCCTCGGGTTTTCTCCTCTTTTTAGGGTGTTGTACAGGTATCCCCCCTCACTATGAAAAATACCTTTCCTTCCTGAAATACCTGAATTTATAATTGTCGGGTTTTGAGTTCTAAAACCTGCACAGAACCATTCTGCAGTCCGGGTCCTCTTCAAAACATTTCCTCCTACTACGGAGTGTAATGCTAAAACCCTAATAAAAGGTCAGAGAACTATACAAAGATATATTATAAATAAATTTATATAGCCAGTTACTTGTCTGAGTTCATGAGAGGAACAGTGGGACTCGAAGGTCTTTTCCAAGTGAAAATGATTCCATGATTCTGTGTGGGTGAATACTGGAGTGACTATACCAGGAAAATTATATGATTATCAGAGGCAGCTGTGGTATTTTCCCTTAGTTTTTCTATACCATTACTGTTATTATTACTATTGCTATTATTATTATTAATTGAGTACCTTCCTGTCTGTTTTTCCCTCTGCCCTCAGGTTTTCTTTGCCCTGATGCTGACGCCTCTGTTTAAGAAGTCCAAGCATGTGGGGATAGTGGAGTTCCTGGCAACTCTGGTTTTTGGCTTTGTGGGCCTCAACATTGTCCTGCTGGAGGATTTCCCCAAATCTTTCGTGTGGATCCTCAGCCCTTTGTGTCAGTGCAGCTTCTTGATTGGTGTTGCACAGGTAAATCCCCACCTGCAGCAGCCTCACTGTGCTTGTTTGCCGTGGACCATTTGCAATTAGACCTTGATGGGGTTTTTTAATGGATATTTTATTTTTAATAAGCTGGTGGGGAAATGTTGCAGTCTTAGAAACTGTGAGCTCTGTTAACAAGGTAGAACAAGGCTATAATGGCGTTTCTCTGGCTCTGCAAAGATTTTTCAAGGACAATTTGTCCAATAATGAGTTGCCACTTAAATTATTTTTATTTCTAACTCAGTATTCAAACCTTTAAGTTCAACAGTGTAGATTTTCTTATCTAATTATAAGACACTATACTCATGAAGACTAAGGAAGAAGAAAGTGAAAAAGAAGTATTTAGTCTCTACCCTAAAAACTCCATCTTGACACATGTATAATTATATGTATAACTATATTCCAAAATTTCAGCTTTTAAATTTTTCATCTTGTGACACTACACTTTTTATTCAAACTACACACACGTGATTTTAATGTTATCACTCAATTTTGGAAGCCTATCCTAAGGCTTCAGATCAAATGTAGTGGTTTTTTTGTGGATCAATGCATTTCAGCACAGAGAATTGTAAATTCTCAGCTTCCAGGATTCCAACAGGGAACTTTTTTCATATCAGTTTAACATCCAGCACTGTAAAGGAGCTTATATTCTTTGTGTCCTGTGTGATCTCAGTCACTCTCTCATTATTTTTAGGGTTTTTTTGCCAAGTTTTGCACGGTGCTGTTGTGCCTTTCTGGTGTATGACATCTCCCTCACTGCAGGTCATGCACCTGGAGGATTATGAGGATGGGGCCACATTTGCAAGCATCAGTGATGGTCCTTACCCACTCTGTATCTCTCTGGTTCTCTTGGTGCTGGACAGCATCTTTTACCTGCTTGTAGCTGTCTACCTTGACCAGGTTATCCCAGGTAAGTTCCTGACAAAAAACTGGGCTTGGGGAGGCTCATCCTAAAATCCTGAGCCCCCCAGGCTGGTGGCAGCTCTCACCTAAATTCTGTGGAGAAAGGAGGTGATGCTGTTTTCACATAGATTTTCACACTTCTAAGCTGAAATATTTTATATTCTGTTAAAACTTTGATGTGTCAGGAGGGGTTTTGCCATGGCCTTAAAAAGCTTAATTTTCCCCTCTTTCTCGAGGAAAAACTTCCTTCCTGAGTTAACTAAAGCCTCAGCCTTTACAATTTCCCCTTGGAGGGTTGGAAATCAAAGACTGCTCTGCCTCTTCCCTGTGACAGAAGTAGTTGAACCTTAAACACAGAATAAAGTTGTTAATCTCGAGATTAAAGCCTGGTTAAGCCCCTCATCTCTGTTCACCTCCTTTCTCTCTCGTGTTTAAGTCACTGCTTGTCCAGCACTGAGGATTTCTCTTGACTACAAGATTTGCACATTTATTTAAATACTCAGCAAAAGCAGAGCCTGCCAGCAGTGGGGATGGGGAGCCGTGGCTTAAATGGAAACTTGGCTGAGGAAATCCCTCAGGAGCAGAGGTGTGGGCTGGCTACAGGAGGAGCTGGAGCCCCAAAGCTGAGGGATATTTGTGGTTGCTGCTCAGGAATCCCTTCTGTCCTGTCTCCCAGGGGAGTTCGGCCTGCGCCGCTCGCCCTTTTTCTTCATGAAACCTTCGTTTTGGTCAAAGCACCGGAAAAACTACAAGGAGCTGTATGAGAGCAGCGTCAACGGCAGCTTGAGCTTCAGTGAGATTGTGGAGCCTGTGCCTTCGGAATTCCAGGGAAAAGAAGCCATCAGGTACAGTCCCTGCCCTGCCTGTGGATGAGCAGATCAGCTGGGATTCTAATGTGCAGTTTGAAAGTCGCTCTGGGCTCTCTGCTCCCCGGATCCCAGCAGTGCGTGGGGTGCACTGCAGAGAGCCCTGCACAGTGAATCCCTGCCCTCAGCGACACAGATCCAAGGATAAATCACTGGGATCAGGGACAGGGTTTGTTTGTGGGCTGTGTTCCCCTCCTGGAGCCCTCTCCAGCCCTGCTGCTTTTCCATTCCCTCAGTTTCTTGCTGAGGCCACGGGCGCTGTAAGCGGTTGCAGATGTTGGAACGCCGGCTCTGCTGGGAGGGTTCAATTCCTGGTAATGCACATTTGAAGGGAAAAAGCAGAATTTTGGGTTCCTGGGAAGGCTGTGGTGTTCTCCTAGGCCAGAGGGGAATTTAATGGTGGTTTCACCCAGCTGCCACATACAAGATGGTGAAAGAAACCAGAAATAATGTCTGCACTTTCTCCTGTCACCTTCCATGCTGTGCTTTGTGTGTCCTCTTGTCTTGCATCTGGACTGTCAGGTGCTTTTTGGGGTTTCTCAGTTGTCATTTTCAGTATTTTCCTTTTAGCCCTTGTTTCTGTCATTTTCCAGGGGTGTATCCTCATGGGAGATGGGGAACTCTGTGTCTTGACTCCTGGTTGGCTCCACTGGTCTCAAATGTATGAGTTTAGTGACCAACACGAGTCTTGTGTTGTCCACACCACCCAGGTCTCTTTGGGCATCTGCCACAGGTTCAGGAGTCCAGTTTTAATCCTGATATTCCCAGGAGAACATCATGGCTGTTGTTGCATTATTCATCCACCCAGGGCTCCTTCCACATCATCCCTCCACCAGCTCCAGCACTTTCACACAGTCTTGTCACCTTTCCACATGCAAGTTTTATTTTCCTTCATACTCATTCTCTTCCCCATTACTCGCCCTCCACAATCCTCTCATCGTCCTCATTTTCAGGGTGTTGAGGCTTCCAAAATCCCATCCTTGATGTGGTGCCTCCAGATGAACTATTTGGTTTTTTCATTTGGAAAAACAGCAGGGCTGGAAGGAGGCTTTTACCTCTCTTGAAAAGAACAACACACCTGCTTTCTTTCACCTAATTTTCATCAAGAGCTGTCAGGAATCACATCTTTGGAGTCTGTTCTGCTAACAGCTCTTTTCCGTGTCCTGTCTGTGGAGTCTCCTGTTGAATTGTGCAACTGCTGGGGAGTAGCTGTTCCCTCTGCTAGCTTGGGAAGCCTCTGGTGCATTGTTCCACCATGTGAAAGAGACTCAGATTTGAAATAATCCAGTTTATCGTCACAGGAAATACCTTAGAAGGTGACCAGGAAAAGCTTTCTGATGCCAGGGTGGAGATGGGCAAAGTTTTGACAAAACCTGTCCTGTCTTTTGTCTTGCCTTGATGGGTTTTTAACACATCTGGTGCCGTTTTAGTCTGGTTGCCTTGTGATTGTTGCTGGGTGTGGATGACTCAAAATGAAATGGAAAGGTCCTGAAATACTTGGTGCAATGTTGTGTCTTCTTTCAGAATCAGCTGTGTTCAGAAAACATTCAGGAAAAAGGGGGAAACCGTGGAGGCTCTCAGAAGTAAGAACATTTCAGCTTTTTAGCTGCTTGTCAGATGCAGAGGAGCAGTAGCTGAGTTGCTGAGTGACCTTTTGTGTTTCAGTTCAGGCTGCTTTTGGTTTCTTTTGGAGGGTGGGACCCTCGAGTGTGAATGCCAGGCGTGCTTGTGTGTGTCCTGTCTCACAGTAGTGCTGTCTAAACCAGCACCCCAAAAATGAGCCCTCCATCCCTAAGGAAAGCCTGCTGGCATCACCCCCAGTTCCTCCTCTGCCCTTGTAGTGATTTAATCTCCCCTGCCCCACCTCCCTGATGTTTTCACCTCCTTTCCCTGGGTGGCTTTGAAACGTGGCCATCCCCAGTGGGTGCAGGACCATCCCAGCCCGGCCGTGGGGTGAGGTGACCCCAGGGGCAGAGTGTGAATGGATAACCCCACATGTGAGCACTTGACTGACCCCTGGGGCAGGAGCTGGCTCAGGGAGCCCTGATCCCAGCCCTGACACCTCCTCTCGCTGTGCCCTGGGAGCAGATCTGTCCTTTGACATCTACGAGGGTCAGATCACGGCACTGCTGGGCCACAGCGGCACGGGGAAGACGACGCTGATGAACATCCTCTGCGGGCTGTGTCCCCCCACGGACGGTGAGTGCAGGGCTGGGGGTGCCCTGCTGGGAAACCAAGGCTGATAACCTTGGTGGTTATTTTAGGATGCACCGAAATATCTCTGGATAAAGCCCAGAAGAGTCCACTTGCAATTCCTGTCCATGCAGGGCTGTAAAACCCTCCCTGCTGGTTGCTCCTTCCAATGGAGAGTTCCCAGCCCATGGCACGGGGTTGGAATGAGATGAGCTTTAAGGTCCACTCCAACCCAAACCATTCCATGATTCTATGTTAATTTTTTTTAGGGTTTGTCTCAGTCTATGGGCACAAAGTGTCTGAGATCGACGAGATGCTGGAGGTGCGGCAGATCGCGGGGGTGTGCCCCCAGTCTGACATCCACTTTGACATTTTAACCGTGGAGGAGAACCTCTCCATCTTTGCTGCCATTAAGGGCATCCCTCAGAATGATTTGATACAAGAGGTAACTCACCTGGGCACAGGTGTTGTCTTACATGTACATTTTTAACCTGTAAATCAAAATATTCCTAAGGGGTTTTTGTTTTGCAGGGAAATACTGCATTGTGGTGGAAGGGACAAAGAGCTACAGGCAGACATTTAGACAAGGATAAACTTTTAATTTTTCCTGAGATTAAAATGCTCACGAAATATCTTAAATCTGGCATTTGGGTCCAATTACAGACACCATTAAACTTCATGTGTAGGTCGTGCAGTTCAGATACAGAACACACTGGGAACCAGCAGCAGTTCATTTGAATGTTAATTGTTAACAGTCTGGTTCTAAACATTTATAGGTTTTTCTTTTAAACAATAAATGTGTTTCTTGTGTTTTCAAGGTGCAGAAGGTGTTGCTGGATTTGGAGATGCAGCCCATCAGGGACAATCAAGCCAAAAAATTAAGTGGGGGGCAGAAGAGGAGGCTGTCAGTGGGAGTTGCTGTTCTTGGGAACCCCAAGGTGAGAGGGATGGAATTATTCCCATCTTGGTGTTGCTGATCCATGGAAGGTTTGGTGTCTCTTGTCAAAACCAAATAATGTGCAAAATGCAGAAATTGTTCCTTTGAGCACCTTTTTTTCTTCGTTTATGGTTTAATTACAGTAATTTCAGTGGCTCAACCTTTATGCTTGAGGCTCAGGTAATGGCAGCAGCTTTGGATTTGATCTCTTTGGCAAATAAACAGTGTGGCAAGTTTTGTGTGATTTCTGGCAGGTAACATTTATCCCCCAACAGTGAAATTGTTAGATACTTTTCCTTCCAAAGCCACCCAGGAACTGGGAGCAGGAGCAGAGCCAGAGAGCTCTTTTGTGTTAGAGCTCTGCGATTTCTGGCCTGTGACAACAGGGACTGCTTTGAGATCTGTGGTTAAAAATGATGTGTGTGACAGTTCCTGAGGGTTTCAAAAGCAGGTGTGGGCATTTAACCACCCCTCAGTAGAAAGAATCCCTGGCTGAGTTGTGCTTGTACTACATAATTGCATTGGAACCAGAATAAAACAGGCCATGGCATTAATTTATTACAGGATTTTTCCATTTGTCACAACAGGAGATGGATTTATTCAAAGCACAGTGACAAAAGCTGCCTTGTTAGTCTGGGATGTTTCCTGTTTTAGAGGAGTAACTGGCAGGCTTCAAAAAAACCTGGGTGTGCTGGGGAGGGATTATTGCTGAGGTTGGGGGCTGTGCCTTGGAAAAGCCCCCTGGGTTTTGCCCCCAGGTTTTGCTGCTGGACGAGCCCACGGCAGGGATGGATCCCTGCTCGCGCCACATCGTCTGGAACCTGCTGAGGAACAGGAAGGCCAACCGTGTGACTGTGTTCAGCACCCACTTCATGGACGAGGCTGACATCCTGGCTGGTGAGTCCTGCAGCCACCCCAGCTTCGTTCCCCAGCCCTGGGATACAATCTGTGATGGGATTCTGTGTGGAATCCAGAGTCGGATCTGGGAGGGAATTGTCAATCTTCTGCTTCAGAGGGGCCTTCCTGACTTCCCTTTGCAGATCGTAAAGCTGTGATTTCCCAAGGGATGCTGAAATGCCTTGGATCTTCTCTGTTCCTCAAGAGCAAGTGGGGCATTGGCTACCGCCTGAGGTAATTCTGGGCCCCATTTTGTACCTCTGAGGTGCCATCCTGTATCTCTTTCTTATTGTTTTCTGTTGGAATCTGCAAGAAAGCACCCCCCAAAAAGATCCTTTTATCCTCTTGAATGGTACCACCAAACACTTGGTGCCGTGCTGGAGCAAGTCAAGTCTTAAACCTCAGTTCCTGGTGGGTTTTTTTTAGCATGCACATCGATGCCTACTGCAACACAGAGGCCACCACCTCGCTGATCAGGCAGCACATCCCTGCAGCCAGCCTGATCCAGGAGAACGACGAGCAGCTCGTGTACACCCTCCCTCTCAAGGACATGGACAAGTTTGCAGGTATTGATGGGGTTTTGTGCTGCAGGGATCGCTGACTGCCGAGGGGGAGGTTATTGAGCGTGGCTGGAGCCCAATGAGCTTCATAAATTCTGCATTTATGTTTTTATATTTATTGTTGTTTGGCTGGTCTGAAGTCAGGGAGGGTTTTCTCAGGTGAGTGAGGATGCACCAAAATATCCTTGGATAAAGCCCAGAAGAGCCCACCTGCAATTCCTGTCCACGCAGGGCTGTAAAACCCTCCCTGCTGGTCACTCCTTCCAGTGGAGAGTTCCCAGCCCATGGCACGGGGTTGGAATGAGATGAGCTTTAAGGTCCACTCCAACCCAAACCATTCCATGATTCTATGTTAATTCTTTAAGGGTTTGTCTAAACCCTATAAGTTTTGGAGGACTTTGTCATCTCCTCTAAGGGGGCTGAGGTGTCAGGGATGTGACAGCAGCTGGGGAGGTGCCACTGTGATGAGGAGACCTTTCCACCTGAGCACCTCCTGCTCCTGCAGAATCATCATCTTAACGCAGAGGGTTCCAAAGACCAGGGCTGGCCTGCGTCAGGAAGCAGGGAAGTCCCAAATCCTACAAAAACCCTACAAAAGTCAACTACTCCTGTTGTGAACTGCCAGGAGCATCATGTCACTGCCTTGAAACTCCGTGCTGAGCAGATGGGAGGGTTTCACTAGATGGCAGCAATTACCTGAGCCGTGCTGGGCAGGGCTCCTTGCTCAGCTCCCACAAATAAATGGAATAAACCCTGCATCATTTGTACCGTGGGGAAAGCCAAGGGAGGATCAATATTGATGGGAACATGCCACTGATATTCCATAAATGTTTTTTTTCCCTGTTGAATTGGAGTTAATGATTGATGAGCTTTGCCTTCAGCAGCCACTGGGTGCACTTTTGCAAAGAGGCTGAGGTGGAATCAATTCCCCCAAACTATTGCAGGGAGAACCCAAGGCTGGGAATACACCTTGGCAGCTGGGGCAGGAGAAATGGTGGGGATTTGAGGAGTGTTGTCAAATATCCAAATTCTCTTCTCATTTTATACATTTGAATTTCCCTGCAGCCTCTGAAACTCCTTGTTTTAAGTCTTTATTTCATAGGATTGACAAAAACCCAGTGACATTTTTCATCCCAAGGTGCTGTTAAGTTCTCCCACTCTGAACCTCACATTGGTCTTGAAGCTCCTGTGCCCTGTCCAGGATCTCCTGCCTGGTTTACCTGGCTTTACAAATCCGGAATTTTTTTTTAATATGTATAAAAATTCATATGTTTATAGATATAAAATGACTCAGTGGTTTTATCTGTAAGATCCTTTGTGCCTGGGCAGGGATTTAGGTAGGATGAGCTATCCTGGGTATGATTTTTCCATGACAGGGAACCTTGAGCCTGCCTTGAGGCGACTTTGAGTGCAGGAGCTTTGGGATGCCAAGATAGTTTTTAAAAGCACCACAACTTTAGTGAAAGCTGCTGAATTTCCTGACCACAGAGACTGAAATGTAATGCTAT
>VZRF01003567.1:219222-234163 GCA_013396875.1 Vireo altiloquus | reverse complement strand
CAACTGGATGCCAAAACCCAATTGTATTACAACCTGACTGCATCAAAAGCCAACCAAATCAACTACCAACAGAATAAAAGCAATCAGCTGGAATAAACAACCAAGCTAGAAATGCCCAACTGTATTTAAAAGCCAAAATGTCGTAAACAAAAAAGTGCTTAAAAATCCCCAACCCTCTTAAAACCAACCATACCAAAAGATTAACTGTAATAACAACCACTGTAAAAAAAAAAAAAATCCACTGCATATAGAACCCCCACCAAATTAAAACCAGCTGTGTAAGTGTACTTTTTAGAAGTACACTTCTAAAATTACTTTCTAAAAAGTAATTTATCAAATTACCTCCAGCTCCCTCTCTGACCAAAGAGGAGGAATAGTTTGTAGACTTGTGAATTAAAGTGGAAGTTTTTACTGAAACATGAAGTGAGGGTTATTAAGCTGCTTGGTTGATTACAAAGGAAGATTCACAGCCTCACTAGGGTGTTTACAAATAGGTTTGTAAATTGTTGTTAAGTCACTCCTGTTCAGCCCCACATTATTCCAGCTGTAGCTGTGGACCTGCATCAAGGGGTTGCCTGGCTGAGCTGTGGCAGGGTGGTGAGGGGTGAGGGTTTGGTAGATCTGCCTGAGTCTCACCATTAATGAAAAAATTTCTGGAGTGTCAGTTAAAATGAAGGTGGAAGTTGAGGGAAAAAAAACTGTCTGTAGCTTGAGAAATACGATGCGAGTCAGTCATCACAATGTCATGGAAACCTTATATCATTTTTATAAAGTAACTTCTCAGCAGAGCCATACTTTACAAAATAAGTCACTTTTTAAGACAGAAGCAGGGTGTGTCATTTCAGCTGGTGTAATGCACTGCAACATTAAATTAAATATTTGAAACCCATGTAGTATCATTGCCTTGTGTTAGGACACTAACCCTTCACAGTAATGGACTTGGCAATGAGAGGTAAAGGTATCTCCACCAGCAAGTACTGAATATGTGGGGAATAAATTCTATATTGACCTGTCATGGAACTCAGTAGTGTCAAATATATAATTTTCTTTAGCAGACTGTGTCAGTGATTTAGGAGCTAGTACAGTATCAGAAATAAGCAGAGTCACCTGTCCCTACCTTAGCCCTGATTTCAGAGTGCTAACATAATGGGAATGATTGGACTTGTGTGGGAATTATGTGTTGGGACATAGGCAAAGGTACACAATACACATTTTATGTTATGCTGTGTCACTTTCTTTAAAAACAGTCATGTTTATTTCATTTCTGCATAATTAGTAAGAGAAACATCCAATTTCCTTCCCAGTGCAGGAAAATTTGTCTTCTTCAAGTCTCAGGCAGACCGTTCCCTGATTACATAAATAGATAAAGTGTACATGGAGGGAGAAAAGTCACTTTGTCAAACAATAACCTGATGATGTGTATGTGTGTATGTACTCTCCCTCTATCATTTCCATACTACTTTTTCTCTCTTTGCTAATTACAGTAAGTTCAGTTAGTCATCTTCATGCTATAATACCTTCTTAGTTTGTATAATTCTCCCTAACTCATGTAACTGAGGACACTGGCAGCTCTGACCAGTTTTGAATGGGTTGGCCGGGAGAAGTTGTAGAGTCTTGATCCATGGAGATATTGAAACCCAGCTGGAACCACCCTGGTGTGGTGCTGTTCCTGCTTGAGCAGGGGGTGAAGGGGATCTCCAGAGGTCACACCAACCTCAACCATTTTGTGATTGTTTTTACATCATGATTTTGCCAGCTTGGGCTCCTCTCAAAGCCTCATGAACTCAACCTGAGATCAACTCTAGTATCCAGCTGTAATTGTGACACCTTGCTGAAATCTTTTGCATAGTTTTTTTTTTTTTTAATTGGAGTTGTCTTTTCCTCAGAAGTAAAATTTAGTCCCAAGAAAGAGCTTCTCTGATCCTTTTCTGTATGGAAAGAAATATCTACAGAAGTTTGCTCATGAGCAGATTTAGTTACTAGGAATATTTGGTGTGGGAGGTGGCAGTTGAACACCAGTCCAGGTTCGGGAGGGCTTCTGACTATGTGACAGTCTCCTTTTTTCACTTACATGGTTCTCCCCCATCTTCTCCGGTCTTAGAAGTTAGTTTGGAGTAATCCCAGACTTTGCAAACCGGTATTTTAGTTTCCCAGACAATTATTTCCATTATTTATACTCTGTAAACCCTCAGCCATTTTCTAAGCCGTGATGCCACTGAGCACAGGAAGGTGCTTTCTCACCTTGCCACCCAAGCAGAGGAATGCTTTGCCCACATATCCTCATTGTCCTGTATTTCTGTTTGACTCAGGAAGATCACTGAGATTTTTTCCATGCTATAAGCCACTCAACTGTATTTTCCAAATAAAGTCTTTCTTCTAAACCCATTTTAATGATCTGAAAAGGAGGGAGTGGGTCTGCTTAGGGGTTAAGACTTTGTAATTACTGAAGGAAATTAAAGACATTGAGCAGTTTTATCACATTTCCCCAAAGAACAGGTTCTAGTTTCTATTTTGCACCTGGCTAAAGTGGGCATATATTCCTGGTCTACCATAATGAGAGACAATTTAATTTCTTTTTTCCCATCTACTTGTAGTAATGGCATGAGCCTAATGTATCTTATCTTCTACTTTTAAAAAAGCAGTAATTGAGGCACAGAGAGCTGATGCACTTGTTCTTCACCTGGAGGTGGTAGTAAAGCAAATCAGGAGACCTGTGCAGCACATACAAGACTGTAGCAATTGTCTCTGCTAGAAAAAATACTATCACTGCCTGTATACCAAAATAAATCTTTTTTTCCTGTGGAAGGAACACGATACCTTTAATCTGTATGTGGCTAAGGGTTTGTTTTGTATAAAAATTAATATTATTATAATGCATAATATGCATTTTTCCTAAAGTAACATTTTGCTGTGTGCTTTAAATGTTGTATTTTGTGCAAGTCCAGTGCTCTGATGCAGTCAGTTTGTGGTTCAGTATAGGAGTTCCACTCTGCAGAAGACATGCTTAAGCAAGATGTGGGAAATGTTTGCTTCCAAAGAGATTGCTCCAGAATTAAATTAAATATGATAAAAAATCAATTTACTATGATACAATTTGTCAGTGACTCAGTGATAAGGGCAGCAGCTGCAAGAAGGTAGGAGATGAGCTTTCAGAGAGTGCAGTGTGGGTGTGTGAGGCAATGTTAGGGGAATGGCTTTATGCACTGAACCTGCAAGATGAAACAGAATGGTGGTTCTTTGCCTAGAGAATGCTGATAATGAAGTAATGTAAAAAATATTAAGAAGTTTATTCATTAGAGATTGTCCAGATTTATCTAGAGCGTAGTTCTGGTTTGGATTATAAAAAAATCAACACTGTATTGTTGAGGAAGTGAAGAAAAACACACTGAAAAATTCATTGAGAATGTTGGGATTTTGATTTAAATTTAATTTATGTGAAAGCCTATATAGTGATTGTTTTTTACCTTTAGATAAAGTTGAGAAGGGCTTTTATTATGTCCAGTATAACACCATCACAAGATGTGATTCGTTTAATAATTAGGTGGTAATAAAAAGTTAGTTTTCAGCATATTCTAGAAGAACAACAAGTAGTTTTTACATTTGGACCTGTTTCTTTAAGGAGATCAAGGAGAAATTTCAGCAAGAGTCAACTTGAGTCATATGCTTAAACCTGACTGAATTAAGGAGAGAGGAGAATAGCTTTCAAATTAGATATTTGCTGAAATGCTACTCTGATTCTTTCAGAAAAGATTATTTTCAAAATCAGGCCTAAAACTGGACATACAACAGTAATCGTCACAAAATTGCACTCACAAATAATTCAGATTGTGAGTACAATCTTTCATCTCCAGACTGGCATTTAGAGGAAAAGGCAAAAGTGTTTATTTCAGCTCTCACTTGGGTAAATTTGATAACTGACTCAGGGAACCAGAAGAAATGTATATCTCCAGTGATGTGTTCACAAAGTCTGTTTCGGAGTAAAATAACGCTTTTTGAAAGCTTGAATGTTTTTTTTTCTTGAGTATAAGTATTCACTGAGTTACTTATAGACATTCAAAAAGAGGGATATAATAATACTCAAAAAATCATTCATTGCAGTGAATATGCAGCCACTGATTTGCTGCCAGTCCAAGTCAGTGTTGCCTGGACTTTTTCAAAATTCTGATACGCTTTCTAAATAAGTGAATTAATTTAGTTTCAGTGGGCAAATAGCCATCACAGAAAATATCTGTTATAAGGGTAATTGCTAGTCATATGACAGATTTATGGCACAGGGTAAAAAAAAAATAGATCACAAATGGAGACTGAAGTGTTCTTTCAGCTGGTAAGAGATGAGGTACAGGTTATCCTTCAGGTGTGTTGAAACCAGTGCCAGGATAAATATTTTGCAAAGTTGTTCACAGGGACTGTGGATTCACTGTGCTGGATGAGTTACATGAGAGGAAGGAAGACAGTGCACAGCAAACAGCACCATGCACAGTCTAGGCTAATGGGAGTTGAGGTTCATACATTCCTTGAGGAGCTGCCTGTGGAAGGAGAGAGAAGTATCAGGTAAAACAGTGAAACTCAATTCTGGACTGAATTGAAATTTTTTCTCTCTCTCTTTAGGGCTAAGGTAAAAAAAAGGCATACGTGGGCAAGCTCTCCTGGGGGGTATTTGAATCTTAGGCAAAGAAGTAAAAGCCTGCATGGAATAGAAACCAGTACAGTATTTCGACTATTTTATAACTTGTAATAAAAAAAGATTAAATCAAATAATAAAATTAGTTTTATATTGGATTAGAATAAGTTATAAAGTGATTTAATATGTTGTATTCCAGTTCAAAAAGGCTTTGCTATGTTGTGAATGTTCTGTTTTGTTCTGTGTAAGTTTGCCTTAGTTGTGAGTTGTACGGATGTATCCCTGTTTCTATAGTTACCATGTCCTTCAGTTCTGTATCCTCCCCTCTGTGTAAACCACTCCCATTCCCCCACCTTCTGGGTGGAGATCCCTAATCCCTCTCCTCCCATTCCCAAGGGGAATCCAATGTCAATCCCCTTGTGATACACCCTTTCTCCTGGAAAGTTCTCCCTAGTTCGGGTCCTCATTGGTTACTGTAACATTGTTCCTCCCCCGTTACTCTCCTGTTGGTTGTTACTCTGCCTGTCAAGCCCGAATCCACTCCTGAACCCTTTCTTGATTGGCCCTCATGCTCTCCACGCCCTTCTCTATCAGAACCCGTGCACATGGTTGTTTCCTCGCCTCTCCGTCTGGATGCACTGAGCTGATAGAGGCTGTTGGTGACCATGGAGAGTTCCTTTCCTTCTCTCCCTCTGTGTGCACTGTTCACCATCTGGTAGAGTGCTACCAGCTTAGAGGAAAGTGCCTCTCCTTTTGTGGCAGCTGCACAGGGCGTAGTGGGCCTCGGGCAGCCCCTGCCACGTCATTAATACTGCTCTCTAGATGGTATCGTATTCCTATTGAGAATGACTGTAAATGTTCTTTCTCCTGTTTAGTCATCCAGTAGTCCAAGTAATGATAATGGGGACTAGAGAAAGGAATGATGGAAGGTGCTGCACAGGTACCAGAAGTTTCCTAAACTCCAGTAATTGTGGCAGAGCCTATTGTAGACCAGACAGACCTCAGAATAATCTGCTAACAGCACTGAGGGCAGCAAGAACTGAAGTCTTTGTACATAATCCCAAGGGTGTTACAGGTAGAAATACTTAACACCCCTGAAAGCAGAGCGTAACTTGGTCTCTTGTGGGGCTTTGACCAGGAGGCCTCACAGCAGTGCTGCTGAGCATCACCAGTGCTCTCCCTCTCTCTCTTTCTGCCCCCCAGGCACCGTTAATCAAAATAATCTTCTGGTTCAATCTGTGCCAAGCTTGCCAGCCCAAAGGCACTAGAGTAGCTTTTAAACCCCACTTAGCTCTTTTGGGAATCTCCTAATTGCACACATGGTTCTTCTTAAAAATGTCATTTATTTACAGGTCATATTGTTTTCTTCTGAATGCTCACAAACCATATGTTGCAAAACAAGTATTAGGAAATGTTTTAGGAAGCTAGGACTTCCCATGGGAACATGTCTGAAACTAGATCACGCAAGAGTGCATTTCTCCTCTTTCCCTTAGTGCTATGCCCCTCGATTTGCAAACGTAGCTGGCAGATAATTGCCTGCTAACTGGTAGGTCTTCTTTATTGCTGGAATTTTACACTGTGAGGTCATCTTTTTGAGCAGTATAGATCCTTCTAGTTTCTTGTAAAAGTTTTAAGTTTTGAGAAAAGGGGAAAAAGAAATTTATTGTAAGAACAGTTCTCATTGTCACAATATTGTTCTTATTAGCACTGTCATAGCAGTTTTGTGCCAGTTTGTTTTGGATGTTTCTAAAATCTTCTTGATATATATATATAGAGGCACATATATAGAATATAAGAGATTTTCTGAAGCACAAGAAGAGACTCAATTTTTGTCTACCACTACAGCTACTGTTTTCATAAATAATACCAATAATTGGTCTATTAGAATTCCCTGGAAAATTCTAATTAAATTTTGCTTCTGAATGGTGATCCTAGAAAAATGCTATAATTTATATCAAAAGAGTATAATTTGCATTTTTAGCTGTAATATAAAATTAATTTATTTCCACTTCATGTCTTCATATAATTTTTTGTGACATATAAACTTGCTCTTAATTACAAAGGAAGAATATCTAGTAAAAGCATACAAGGCAGTTAATCTCATGCCATCATATGGCTGTTTGTCAAATTTTTCATTAGCTTAATCAATATTTGATAATGCAAAATGATTTTTCTTTAGTTGGTTGGTTTTGCAGCCTTATGATTGTACAGAAATATCCATAGTATGTTTGCAAGACTAATTTCTTGGCACAGGAAATTCATTTCTTTACCAAATTAATGAGTAAGTGGAGACTTTTCCTTGAGAAAAAGAGTCAGTAGGGAGATTAGTATGTTTTCCTCATGAAAAATAAGGGAAGATGTAACAAATCAGTTACAGAAATTCTAGAAAAAGGTCAAATAGATTAAAAGCCTGTGACTTAGTTTTGTTTTCAAGAACTAGGAAAGTTAAAATGTTCCTCCTCAAATTCTTTATTTAGAATGGGTTAAGATGGGTAAAACCATGTCTTTTTTAGGGCACCTGCACTGAGCATGTCACTTCTTCTGGCCCTTGCTGGATAAGCCTCAGCCTCACATATTTGAAGAGAGGGCAGTTGTTACCTACCAGCTGTCACTTTTAGGATAAAAATTCTTTTGGTAGTAACAATTGTAATCTCAGATTTTGCTAAGGTGCAGACTGGTAGGTACTAGGTTCCTCCTGCCAACTGTGTGTTGTAGTCAGCTGAAATAACAGCTCAGTGCACAAAGCTCTTCCAGCAACACATGAAGGCAAAGAACACTTGAGTTCGAATACTGCAGCTCTGGAAAATGTGTAGAAGGAAATTTTTTCGCCCTGAAAATTAGACTCAGACATTAAAATGTGACCCCGTAATGTCCTTCAATCTGGGTTTACAAGATATCCACTGGTTTCTGGAGCTAATGCTGTAGATTCTATGAAAAAAAAGCGCAGCTCTAAGTTAATTGCCAACGAGTCTGTTTAAGCACCATCATGTGGAATTTGTAAAGTGCTTCTATTTAGCTTGGCATATGCTAAGCACATCCAAAGGGTTTAGAGAAGACATGACAACTGCAATCAATACCTTTTCCTGATGTTCTCAGTGGTTCCATAATAATACTTTCCAAGCAATACACACATTGCACCCCAGAGGGTTTGCCTGAGTCAGGGCAAGCAGTATGTTAAACATCATACAAACATGGACTTGCAAGACCCTGCTATTGAAGAGATTCCAATCTCAGTCTATGAAAAAGGAGATATTATTGTGTTTGCAACTGAGTAGTTAATTTTTCTCACAGTGTTTAGGAAATCTGTAAGAGGCAGGATCTGAGTTCAGTTGTGCTTTATTGTCATGATCTAAACCTTCTGCTGGTGTATGTTTGCACATACTGAATAGGGTCTGCAGGAGGATCCCTTGAACAAAGTGAAATTCAGCGTGAAAAAAGCCTACACTTTATGAGATTCAATATTGCAGCTGATTACACCCCCATGTTATATCTGCTTTGTGGACTCTTAATCCTTAAAAAAACCCTAAAAATTGCACAAATTATGTTCATTTTGAGAAAAAGAAATTCTTTCCATTTCAAGACTCCTACCCTATGTCAGAGAACACAGTGTACTCTTATAAAAGTAAATACACTTGTACTTTTAATGCCAACAGGGATTAATTTTCTTGGTTTGTTAGTAATTTTCCCTACTTTTTTATTTTTTTTTCTTTTTTTGGCAAGACACCAAAACATGGGGGTTTTTCTCAATGAGGCAGAAATAGAATGAGACAGATGCACTGACCATGTGAATGCAAAGGGGATGATTTTGCTAATGATAGATAATGTACTTGGGAAAAAAGACTATTTGAATAACAGAAATAGCAAATGTTTTGGCAGTGTTCCCTTGCAAGCATACCTGTGTCTGTTGAGAGATTACTTCCCAGGGAACAACATTACCAGCTGGCCAAGATAGTTATGAAAATAGCATTTAAGATTCTGGGCAACTGGCACATGGAGCCACATGGCATGTGGGTTTTTGCATCAGCCTATCCCTAGCATTGTAGGAAAAAGCTAATAAGTTTATGGTTTCTCCAAATCTTGATGGCACCTCCTTGGAGCTATTTAATCCTGACTCCAGTGAACCTTTTAGATTCAGCACAACCCAACTGGAGAAGTCATGGATGGTTTAGAACACTTTTGTGAGAGAAAATATCATTAATAATTAATGATTTTCAGACTGTAGGTTGGGAATCTCTGATGGTCCAAAGTGTAAATGTGAACCTTGTAAGTTTATTACCACTTGACCAATCCAGGGCACTTTGCTAACAGTTCAGAGTTAGAAAAGGCTAGATTTGTTTGAAGCAGCAGCATAATAACATTAGTACAAACAAGATTATTACTCTCTTTTAATAGAGATAGTAAATGGTTTCTGATGTATTAGTATTTGTACTAATAGAAGTAGTTTTAAAGTCTGACAACTGAGAACTTGCCATTCACTTGAAAATCATATCATTCCTTCATTTGCTTATTTGTGGTAATTTTTTTTTGTAAAGGAATGAGAGATGAATAATTATTATTGAGACAGGCTAAAATTTTTCAAGAATTATTTATGAATCTGCTAAATATATTTTTATGGAGAAGGGATTTACCATACTCTTTCTAAAAAAGCAAGTAATCTTCTATCTTACATATATTTATAGGATGATGAGCACTGGGAGACAGCCGGGGAACCTCAGTCCCTCCTTCCCCTCCTAGAAGTAGAGCAGCTTTGGTAGCTGCGGTTTTTTTAATGTGAGATGATGTTAAACTTCTTGATCTTGTCTCTGATATATGTATATGCATCTGTTTGCTTGTCTGCATTCTCATTGGAATATATACCTCTATGTATGGTATTATCACCACTTGTGAATTGCTTTCAAATTGTATGTGTGAGCAACATCTTAGAATGTCTCCAGGTATAAGCACATAAACCACTTACAAATTTATACAATGGACACACTTATTTTAATATAATGGGACAGGGATACAGAAAAGGGACATAAAATGTTTTCAATAAAAGGCAGCAGGACAGATTAGTGAGCATAAAGCTGAAGCAAGAATCAATAAATTTCTGGCAAGATCATTCTTAGGTAAGAGATGGAACCTCTTATGAAAGTATTTTCTTCCTGCATTTTCTAAATACTATAATTTTACAATGCTAAAGCAAAGGTACTATCCTTATTGGCATTGGGTGCAGTGTAGTCCACACAAATACAGGGATGATGAAAGAGAATAATTTAAAAAAAAAGAAAACAAGGATGCAAACTCTCAAGGGATGTCTCACACACAGATTTTTTTGCTTTTCAGTTAAAGAGAAAATGTGCAGCAATTCCAAATTTTACATTTTCACTCTCTCCCTGTCTACCTTTTGTACCCCCTTTCTCAAAGCTTGCTTTTCCCACTGTAGAATATGACTCTCATCGAGTCACTGAGCAAAGTAAAAGTCATGAAAAGCCTATTAAACCTTGGAATCCTCCTGTTGCAAAGAGAATTTGAAGAAACTTGTCCAGAGCAGTCAAAAAGTGGTGGGGATTTGGAACAGTTTGTAGGGTTATAAATATCAGCAAAATCAAACAGAAAAGACTGTACAAGTGACAGGAGTAAAAGAGATTTAAAAAATCCAGTCTTTTTCACAAGTATTGAAGTTACTCCTTGTTCAGGTTTGGCAGTAAATACTGCACCATGTTCTGTCCTGCTGTAACAGTGAAGGCTTCAGTGAAGACAGGAGTCTGGATAAATGAATCACTGCCATATTTCATTGCTCATCAAGCATGTTTCCAGTAATGTTTTAGAGACTTAGATTCAGCTGCTACCTAGATGCAATTAAAAGTTACTTCTCTTATTGGTGCTACAAGCCTCCTCTCTTTCTAGTCATCAAAATATTTCCCTTTCCTATATTCTATTCCATTAACAGAAGTCAGTCCACGTTTCTTTTTTGACCACTGCTCAAAGAAACCTCATAATTTTGTGTAATTGTTGAGCTGCCTGTTCTGTTGTTGGTGCTGTTCTAAGAACAGATTTATGGCTTATGTCAGTGTTGTGAGGTTTTCATTAGATCAGCTCAAGCTTCTTAGCACCCAAACCTTTCTCATATTTCTGTCATTCTCATTTTTGTTATCATCTGTGGAGAGGAAGGGAAAATGGGCCCACATTCCAGAATGTCATTTGTGCTAAAACAGTGGTTTCTATGAACAAACAGGATCCAGCTTCCCTACAGACTAGCTTGGGGTCTGGATAAATAACACCCTTCTTGAAGAATGATGTATAAATCTGTCTTTTCTGTCTTTTTGCTATAATACTTCCAGATATCGAAACACCTTTTCTATTTCTAAAGTAGGTCTTGTCTCTCTTTTTTCTACCCTGTAGAGTTATTCTCCTGTCATTATACCTGACAAGCTGCTCCCAGCTCCCTTGATTCAAGGCACATCTCCTCCAGAATGTGTCAGCAGCAGCAGCCAAGCATCTGTGTTTGAACGTCTGGCTGGTGTTGAGCTGTTCCCTTCACCCCAAATCCCACCTCGTGCACACTCCCACGTGTGCAGGAGCAGGATGCTCCCCAGAGCACACCAAAGGTCACCTCCACACAACTCAGATTTTGCTGTCAGCCCAGTTTGACAATATCAGCATCTCCCAGACATGTAGAGTGGTTTTGATGGATAGTGCACTCACACATTCTAAGTTGCTGTTGGAACTTTAGGTTATGATTTGACTCTGACAATTCTTATAAAATCTTAGATTTACTGGAATTTTTTGGTTTACCTTAATCCATCTAAAAAGATGAACATTCTTATCTAACTACTGGAAAATATGTCAAGTTTGTTCTTAAAAAAGATCACGGAAAAGAAAAATTACAATTTTATTTATAGTGTGTATTTAGATATTTTTACAGCATTTTTGCTTATATATCAGTCTAAACCATAAATAGAAAAATAAAATCTGTTGATTTAGAAGTTTAAGGTCAACACTAGTAAAATCTGTCAAATGAATAACCACATATTGCTTTCTTCTTTCTCAAGTAACTTTTTTGATGTCAAGGAAATTATTCACCTGACAGAAGCTAAGAAAAATAGTTGCAAGTATGTTTGAAATTTCAGGATAAAATATATTGGAATATACTGTCAGCTTCAGTACTATAAAAGAGCAATTTCTACCTCAAAATAGACACTTGAAATTTTTTGCCTGTTCCTAAATAACATACTTTGTAAACATGAACCTTAGCCAAGTGCTCAGATTACAGCAGAAACTGTCTTCAGACTTACAAACAAGAGGATGGAGCTTTCAGTTTCCTCTTTCCTTCATTTCTTCCCATGATTTTGTCTCTATAGCTCTGCAGAAGAGGTTCCTGTTCATAATATAGTCTTCATATAGAAAATGAGACTAAAATAAGTGAAAAATAGTCACTTCATCTCAGTTCCACATCACTTCTAACTCACTGAGTAAAAGGAACTCTGATAATGAGAGAACACACCTGGGTGACTTCCGCCTGCAGTAGCCCAAACCTTGGCATGTGTTCTGAAGGAACAGTTCTGGTCAGCAGGAAACTAAAAATTCTCCTGTCTTCAAATTAACTGGACTTGAATGAATTTTCAGAGATGAAAAAGGCCACAAAAGTCAAAAGTGCAGATTTCAATGTGCTCTTTGACATAGGAAGGTCAGTGGCATACTGGAATCCTTGTCACTATCAATATGAGAATGAATCAATATGAAAATTACAGAGATGATTTTATTTTGAAGTGTAGATTTCCAAAGGTTTTCTACTGTAGATTTTATTACAGAATAGTGCACATTTAGGTGCTTCATTTATTCCAGTAATTTCCTGGTTTACCTATTCTTGCACAATAAGCAATTAAAATACTTGTTGTATCTAATCCTTAAAATATATTTAATTTCTAACACAGATAATCAAAGATGCTCCTCATGGTCCTTTCTGGCCTCTCAGGCTTTGGTATTCTTTTCTAAACCCTTTCTTTCTCAAAATGAGTTGCATTTCAGAAGGCAGTTAGCAAAAAATGCAGCTTGAGATGCTGAAAGTGACACAGTGTTCAGCACTGATGGTTTTGCAAAGGAGAGAGCAGAGCTGAGGCTGCTCCCTTTTGTAGGATTGTCATTTCCAGTCTGTCTGCTGCCCTAAAATGACACATTTAAAACTGAAGAAGTTATCAAAAGTTTGTTGAGATTTTTTGAACATTGCTTAAAAATTGAATCTATCTCAACAGAAAACTTGCAGCCTATCCCAGTCACGGAAGGATGTGAAAATGTACAGAAATTATTCACATGGGATGAAAATGTTGCAAACTCAAAGGCATCTCAAGTTGGTCCTAGAGCCATCCGGTATTCTTATATTTATTTTTAATTATAGTCATGGTTGACCTACTATTGCTTCTAATATTTTGGAAGGATTAGAAGTTTATTGATATCAGTTCCTGGTGCTTTCTCCATTTTCACATCCTCTGCAGCTGTGGTGCTTAATTTCTGCCTTGTTTCCATGCTGAACCAAGTTGTTGCTGAAGCTTGACTTGCTGGAATGATGCAACAAGCTCTGATTGACTTCAGTGAATTGTACAGGTTGACTGAATGATACAGCTCCTTAGGGAAGGCACACACTGTGTTTCAACCTCATTTAAGGAAAATATTTTGGTTTTTGCATTCTTTTTCAAAAACAAGTTGTTCTGTGAAACAAAACCTGTTCTTCAATGCCTCTGTGACCTTGTCTTTTTATCTTACATCATTCTCTGATGTCTAATAAAGTGAAAGCTTCTGTTTAAACTTTTCACTGCATCAGGCTCTCCTCTTGTCTGATGTCAATAATCTCTTTGTGCTTGGGGGGAGTTTTCTTGAGTTGCAGCCTTTTGAGGAGGCATTCGAGCATTTTCTCTCCTCTACCTGGCTAACTATTTGAGTAAATCATGAGGAAGTTATTAGTTTTAGGACTTAATATTGCTATTTGAAGACAACTAACAGGATCACAAGAAGGCATCTAATAGACACACAAAGGCATTATGATGGCATAAGCCTTCTTGACTCGAAAAAGTAGGTAGAAAATGCTTTTCAGAGGGAGGAAAATTTGTAATGCCTGGTGTCTCAGACATCAACTGAGAATTTATCCACACAATATTGTTAATACCAGCCAAAGGGGGAAAGCCAAGAATTATTTTAAAATAAGGAGTTGGGAAGTGACAGCAAATCTATAAACTATGATTTTACATATTGAAGTTTTCTGGAGCTGTATCTACTGTGTGGGTGGACTCAGTTTGTGAGGAAGTCTGTGAGCAGGAATTGTAGTGATCAAGTTTTTAGTCTTCCAGTGCAGTGATATTTACAGATGAGTACTTCTGAAAGTGCTTTGTAGGAAAAGGAGTTGCATTAACGAGACAAAAGTATGTGAGCTCTGTATTAATGTTTGTGCACAGAAAGAGAAAGGGATGTACCTAGAGTGTTTGGGGACTTTTGATTCTGAAAGGGTCTGGATGCTGTTTTAAATCTTTAACAGCCTTTGGGGAGATTTCAGTGAAATAGCATTTGCTTTCCATTGTGTGGTTAGCAGAAGGTGGAAAAAGACGAAAAAAGTAAAAGAATTATGGAAAGAAGTTCAGCTCTAAAAAGTTAGACTTTTCTTCCATGTCTTCCTTTCTGGTAGTTTTCTCAGGTGGAATAAGTATTGTTAATTGCATTTTAAAGGCAAAAAAACCCGACTTGTTGTAACCCAGAAAAAGATTTCTTTTGGGCATTTTCTGCCTGGCCAGTTTTTGCAGCACCAAGGAATTATTCTCAGGATGAGAAAAATGTAAATATGACAGTTGTTTTGATAATGCGTTCTCCTTGGCCAACGAGAATTTCTATTTTTGGATGTGTTTTCATAGTGTATGTTGTACACACACGAGGACTATCTTTTCAGACAGACACACGGATGCTCTTGAGCTGAACCTAGCTGGAGAGAGAAAGCCTGATCTTTCCTTTTCTTGATAGTATCTATATATATAATAAAGCCTTCTGATTTCTGAAAAATCTATAAGCCAACAGAGTGATTTGTAGACCAGGCCCTAGCATAGGGCCATCATCATTTCTACACTGACTTACATGATAAATCAGCAGCAGAACTGGGGATAATTCAAAGACCTATCCATTGGCTATCACAATGCACACAATATCTGACTATTAAATGCCATTAAATCTCAGAAAAAAAGATGTTTGAAAGAGGCTGTCCCGGATTGAGACAAATTCAGAGGAGAAAATATCCCCTGATGGAAAGCAGCCTGGAGGTACCTGTGTACCCCTCCCCCCCACCAGGTTCGGGAAAGAAAA
>VZRF01003567.1:185384-209506 GCA_013396875.1 Vireo altiloquus | reverse complement strand
AAAGATTTGCTCTCTGTTTTCTTGATGATATATTGATATAAATAAATAAGCCTTCTGATTTCAATCTATGAACACAGAGTCGTTTGTCGAAGGGCCCTACAATAGGGCAACATCATTTCTACATACTAAGACAGACATAACAAAGCCTCTCCAGCTCGCTCTCCAAGGACACCCAGACTGTCCTAGGCCCAAGAACTGTAAACCTTCATCTTGGGGAGAGGGGGGCAAGCTTGGGGAAATTACATAATTGGCTGGGTTCTGCTTGGTGAATTTATGCTGATATAAAAGTGTGAAGAACTCGTGACCTGTCGTCCATTTTGGGATCCACTGAGGCAGGATCTTTTGGAGCCTAGAAGGCCTTTCGAATAAATCCTTCCTTTATTCCTTTATTCCTGTCTAGTCTCTGTTTCTAGGTAGCCATTTAAGGCATCACCTTAGCATAACAGACATTTAGCAGACACATTTTTTCTACAAATTTGTTTTCTGCAATGCAGTCTATTTTGGAGTTGATGTATGAAGTGTTGAGGAAGACAGATTATTTCTTGTGAATTTTACTGTCTCAACAATGCCAAAAAGAGAAGGAAACGAGTCTTTTGTTCCAGAAATAAGATGAACACATATGTCATCGATGCCATAAAGAGATCAAGTGAACTCAGAACATCATACATCTTTATTTTGTTAATCTAAAATACTAATTTAGAACTTATGAGTTAAAGAGATTATTTTACAACTATTTTCCAGTCTAATGTTATAAGATTTCATGTGTGTAGGTGATTGGAATNTGTAGGTTATTTGAATTTAGCTTTTTTTTTTTTTTTTTTTTTTTTTAAATTCTGGTTTTCACTTATTTTTAGTTAACACAAACTGTATTATCACCTAAAGGGTTTTCCTTTTTTTTTTTGTTTGTATGATATCGAGTCTCTTGAAGTACTTTCATCAAACTTCCCCAGCTGTTTTTGAGTTCTAAGAAGGCTAAAACATTTTCTTTCTTTACAAGATTATTTTCCACTTTTTACTCTTTTACTTACATGACTCCTGAATGCTTCGATTTCCACGGACTGTGTGATCTATCCATTGACTGGATAAAGCTGAAGAGTACTTGTAATTGGCTCTACACATGCTGTGGATCTTGCCAAAAAAGCCAATTTCCTTCTGAGAAGATCTAATGCCTTTGAAATCCAGGTTTGCTAGGGCTCCACTTTCTTTTTTCATGGGCAGATTTTGAGTCTGCATTTTTCCACGCAGGGGTTGTGATCAACCCTTATTGTGTTGTAAGAACAATATGGGGAATTTCTACCATCCCTTTGGGCTCTTGAGTCATGCAGGAGATGGAGGGAGATCTTGTATAGGAAATACAGGCTAGTCAGGGCCACATGAAGTTCTTAATTTTCTGTTATAAAGTAGATCTGAGCTGCACATGGGCTGTTCCACAGTGGAACACGAGATGCCAGCGAATGTGCACACCAGGCTTTTTCTCATAGCTGGCATGCTCAGCTGTGACTGAGAGTGAGATGGTAGTTGTGAGTTTACAAGCAGATCTCTGGAATAAATGCGTGTTGTTGGTAGATTTTCCTTTACCAGGTACAGTGCTGGAATTTCTTTATTCCTTGTGCAGCTGCCATTGTTCAGTTTGGTTGGAGTTTTTTGACCAAAAACGCTCTCAAGGATTCTCTTACAGCTGCTCTGATATCTGCTGCAAGGAGGCTTAAGTGCTTAGGCTGCAGTAAGGCCCAGATTTGCATCTCTCTCACTTCTGAGCAAGCGAGTTCCAGAAAAGTAGATAGAATAATAAGCGAAAATAGTTACAGAAAGCAGAATCAGCAGTAATCAGCTGAGGTGTATTAAAAGATTATGGGTCAGTACTCCAAGGGTGGATCAGTGGCATTTCATTAAAGATAATGAATCTACTGTGAGTTGGGCTGGCTGAAGTTTTGGCTCTAGGTCACACAAAAATTTGATATATACGTATTCTGCCTGAAGAATTTACACTGCTTTGAAGCTTTATACTGTGAAGGATTTTAGGTGGTTTATCAGTAAGTACTTTTTAACCATGAATATCTGCAGTAGTAGGAAAGTCCATGACTCTTCAAATATCTAAAGTTGCTTTAATATGCTCCACATTTCAGAAAATTCATTTTACTTACTTTTTTTTTTTTAAAAAAAGTGTTCTTTTTTGAAAGCAGAAGAATGTGAGTGAGAGAAAACTTGTCAAGATTATGACAATCTTGACATGTCTTAAATCCATTCAGGAAGTTAACAAGTCAAGGTTTAAATAGTGGTGATAGTTTGGCAGTATTGCACAATATTCGTGTCTATTCTGGCTTTTCTTGTCAGTTCTGACACTAACGTGAAAGATACTATGCAAGTCATACTATACAAACTTAAATAGCATCTAATAGCATAATTTGGTTAATAATTCTTTTATTCAGGAAAAAAAGGTGGGAGAATTCTGTTAAACCTCATAATTTATTGATTTCATAGCTAAAGTAGAATTTTAAATACCAATATACTAACCCCTGAATGTTTGTTTTAGGAAAGCATAGATTCACCAGATCATTTAAGTGTATAATTTACTATAATTAGACAAAATATTTTGTGAGTATATTTTAAAAGAGAAGTTAGACCACTTTATAAGTGGTCAATCTGGACATAACTGGTTGTGGTTTTATGGTTGTCTCCAAAAATGATAGAAATCAGTATAGTCACAGTGGGGCCAGAGCAAGGCTTTGAAAAATTGTGGGATTTCTTTAATATTAACAGCCTTTACTAGAGGCTATATTTATATTATTTTCATTTACAGCTTGATCTACCAGTCTGCTAAACCTCTGTGGAAAATGTAAGCAGAAGAGAAGGGCAAAGCAGGATGCACTCCCTTTATCTTATCCAGAAAACATCATTTGCTGAACAAGCTTTGAAAGCCATAAAATCTTCAGAGATGGAGAAGGTACAGACAAATGGTGCTTTGAATGTTATGTAGGGAATGATTCCTCCTTCTATCCCTAGTGTTTATCAATGTATTTTCTGGAGTACTGTCTATTGAAGCCAGTATTTACAGACCAAAAAGGAAAGCAGGTACAAACTAGTGCACACCAACAAATGAATCACAAGTATATTCAAGCTCCAGTATACCCAGTGCAGCATAAGTGGAGGACTTGACTCAGTCCAGTAGAGTGAGAGGAACATGCATGGGACATGTGCATCGTGAAGGGCAGCTGGTGATAGCCCTGCTTCCCTCCTGCCTCAGGAGTCTCCAGTGCTCTCTGTCAGACAGGGTCAGCCATGTGATATTGTCATTAGGTGGAACACAGACGTGTTGTGTGTCTGGTTCTCCATGATGGTGAAGTTTCTGACTACTGTCTCTATGGCAGCAGAGGTTCCTAAGTCACTTCTACAGATTCATTCCAGAGATGTTCGTTTTGGGAGTGAAGATTAAAGATTAGCACAGAACTCAGTTTCTGCTTACTCCTGCCTTGCTTAAATTAGGAAATATTTACTCCAGGGGACTGGCTAGCACAGAGCAGTCTATAAAGCAGAGTACTTTATGGAGGGCCATTAATAATAGCTGCTCATATTTTATTTTAATCTTGTATGGAACCATTTTCTTGAGATAGAACTCAGTCTGAAATTTAAATCCCTTAACTGAAGAACTACTAGCATTCAATTTTGCGACTAAACCCTGTAATACAGTCTGTATCAGAAGGCTACTTGGAATGAAATATTTGAAGCTGTGTTTTACAGAGAGTATCATGGAACGGTTCCTCCATTGTGCAGAGAGAACAGACTTCTGCCTTCTTGCTTGCTAACTTTCTAATATTCATTTCAGTGAAATGAATACTAATGGTTCTAATGTATTTAATAAAGTTTGTTCCTGATTTCTTTTTCCCCTTCAAATTAATTTCTCTTTTCATTTCATTAACTTAAAGAGATTTTATTTCATGTAAGTTAATTACATTTTTTCCTTTTAGAGGGAAAACATTTCAGATGATAAGTACTATTATTTTAACAAGTATAATGAGGGCACACAGCGTCTTGAAGATGAGTTTCTTTATCCTTTTCTGTAAGTGTTGTGGGTAAGCCTCATTTATATTGTAATATTCCAAATCTTCTATCAGCCAAGGTATGAGTTATTAACATATCTAATAAATTTACATATGCTGATCTGATATGCCATCCACACCTAATGCTGTAATGTCTGCATTAGAGACAGATATAACTTCTTTTTTAGGCTAAGGTTTTTTCAGTTATTAAGGTAAATGAAAAAATGTTTGTAAGTACTAAGATAAGAAATATAATCACTCTGAATGTCATGGGTGTAAGCAGTAATAAATTTCTTCCATAATACATTTTTTCATATGTAGGGGATACCTAAAAATGTCATAAATATATTTCAGCAACGATGTATGTGAGTTTATAATCCCTATAGGTCAAACTGAATTTTATAACAGTTTCAACCACTAATACAGAAATATTAAATTCACACTAATGGAGTGAATGGTGACTTCTTGAAAGACACTTCTGTTTATCACAGGAATACTATGGACATATGAAACAACAATATATTCATATAAATGACATGAGTGTATAATAAGAAAGTCTTTTGAAATCATCCTAAAAAGTTCTACTCAAGAAAAAAAGGGCTGCTGTGGTAAAAAAGTTTTTCCATTTCTGCATTACATGATTGCTGACATCTTTTCAAAGTATCTGCTCTTCCTTCAAAGAATTATAGTATCAAGAAGGACAAAATCAATAGCTCGAACCTGGCAAAATTTCAGAATTGTGAAAATCTTAGAACTGGTTGTTCTTTAATTTACAGAAATGCAAATCTACTGTTACTGAGGCTGAACTTAATTTTATATAACTTCAGAATTGATTATCTACAGAAAGGCACTGGAGTTTTTGCTGCTTAGTAAGGAGAAATCTTACACAGTTATTTTAACTGCATACAGTTGCTGGAAAATACAAAGAGATACGGAGAAAGGGGAGGGAGGAAAGGATCTATTAAAAGGTGTCTCTGTCAAGGCAAATTCAAGTGTAGAGAGGGATAATTTGAGTTTGTTCCAACAGGACTGACCTTAGCTGAGAGTAAGTTCCCCAAATGTGAAAAATGGCATTTTTGTTGGGAGATTAGAATGTTGTGAGCAGAGTATCCCTTAAAACAAATAAAATGCAGAACACAGAAGCTGGTGGTTTTTTGAGGAAAATATAATGGTCTAGGTGTTTCCAAAGGCATCTTTCCTTTTCCTATGGAACGGAGACCTTTTATGACAAAACCATTTTCTCCTTCAAGAGGCTGATTCTTCCTGAAATTTATAATGCATCTTATCCTATTGTAGCTGTTGCTTTTCTCCCCCTTTTCCAAAAACTGTAGAAAATGACACTTTTTTTTTTAATAGCTGCTTTGTAGCTGCACACTGCAAAAGGTTGTTTTTTATTAAAAGAACTACAAAGCAGTTGAAGCAAATATCCTTTCTCCCCATCGTTTCACTCTGCTGATGGTTCTATTCATGCTTTTAAAGGATGATATCTAGGCAGCTGCTGTTTACAAATGCTTGTTTTCTTGGAAACCAAAATCTACTTTTTTGGCAGAAAATAGCTTTCCTTCTCTATGTACACACATTAGTTTATTTGTTAAATGCAATGTGAAGACTGCATTAATGGCAGTAGAATTAAGAAGGATTTAAGATTTTGCCTTATCCATAAATCAAGGGAATTGGTCATTCTGCTGGAATTTTTGAAGGGACCTTTTGCAGCATCAGCAGTTAGTGTTTTCCCTCCAGTCCCAACACTTCTTGTTGGTTTGATTTCTTTTTAAAATGTTCTTTTAAAGGTTATTCTATTTTCCTATATAGTTTGTTCACATATTTAGATAGATGAATAATCAGATAAATTGCACGCTAAGATGTATAAGAAGTAAAGGCAAGATAAACTACCTACATAAATAAGGCCACTTGCTCACAGGAGGGCTGTGTTAGAAGAGAAATTTAGGGCCAACATGAAAAGGGGTCCTGGGACTGTGACTGAGTTTTGTGGTAGGTTTGAATCCTGGCTTCATGTTGTGCACATTCCTGTTTCCCTACACAGAGGGTGGGAAACACCATGTGTGCTCCTGACTACTAAACCCCAACCTCAACATATTGATAGTGGCAGTGCCTAAAATCAGCATGGAGAACAGTTTTACATGTTTTGGGGAGCTCATTAAAAACAGGAGGTCTTGTTAGCTTCCCAGCAAGGCTCTGGCTCCCCTGATTCCCATCCCAGACAGCTTCAGGGAAATGTTGGGTTCAAAGGTACTGCTCAATTCCAACAGTCACCTTGTCATGCACTTTACTCTGAGCTGCAGGGAGAAGTTAGGTTCTTGTTTTGGCTGCTCTGTCATTCTGAACATTTGGGGCTGGTAAGTGTGACTGGAAGAGACTCTGAGATGACCTTGCAAATGACAGGTGTTGCAATCCTCTTTCAATTAACTTCCAACTTTTTTCAAAATAAAACAAAGCCCACCGTTGTCTTTTAACTAAGGCTTAAATAGGGAGCTTTGTGGAGATGCTCTCTTCTCCATAGCATTTATCAGGAAGAAATATTGGCATTCACATCTTCTATTATCTTTATAGAATATAGATTCAAATCTTCCTTTCTAGGAAGATATCCAGGTTATCTTATATCCAGAATCCTACAGTTATCATTAATTTACTTCAGATGTTATTAAAGCAGCAGAGAATATAGTGACATACAGGTTAAGAAGAACCCAGAGTTGATGGATTCAGGCACCTACTTTTTTTACAAATATTATGACAGAATAAATTGCTTTCATGCCACAAATTTCCAGTACCTTCCATGTGCTTCTCTTCTCCTTACAGTACTTCCATGATCATATGATAGCTGTACACTGCAGGGCTGGCCTTAAAAACATGGCAGCAAATCTCTTAAATCAAACCCTATACACCAACTTCTGTCACACACTCAGCAGGGCTTTCTCACATCCATGGAGCTGTATCGTGCCTTCTTCCTTGCTCCAGATCCAACACTGCAGACCATGTTGTGCAGCTGCTCTGTGAATGAAGCTGGAAAAGTGATAACATGCTGCAGCTGCTGACTTGCCACTTAGCATAGTTCTGACTAAAGGAACATCAGCTCCCACACTTCTGATCCAAGGTTTCTTTCAGAAAAAGGGAAGGAACTCCAGAGCTCTGCACTGCACATCCTAGGATCTCATATCCCACAGAGCCATGTAGTTGAGACAAGGAACCTTTCTCTCTCCCAGCCTGTAAGGATTTATCGCTTCCAGTTCCAGGAGTGCTCATGGATGGGCCTAGGTCCCCATGCAAAGCTGGGTGACAGGTTACAGGATCAGAACACCTCAGTAATTTCAGGGTGGGGAGGGAGGAGATGAAATATATGATCAAGGTAGAAGTAGAAGGTTAAGGCAGAAGTCAAAGGTCAAGGTAGAAGGTAGATCAAGAAGTATGATGGATTAATGTAGAAAAACCTCGAATGTTTTCACTGCAGAACTACAGAGGGCAGGGACCAAACATGCATATTCCACAGAGGCAGATATGGGAAGACATTTGAGAGCTACCAGTACCTCCAGTACTTATTGTTCAGTCATCTAAGAGGGTGGTCAGGTTATCAGTATGACTAAAAGCTCGTCCTGGGCTTTTACCTAAAACCTCAGGCAGCCTCCAGTAGCACAGGTTAACAGCAGAATTATGTTCAGATTAGGTCTCAGGTGAGAACACCTGATGAGAGAGTGTCAGGACATAAATAAGAAACTGGGTTATCTCTGACTTCACAATATACACAGAGAAAAAGATTAAGATTTCATAGACTCACTTCTATGAGGAGAGTCCAGGGAAGACTCTCAGTTTGCTCTGAAAATTAATGCTTTAATTGTTAACAGCACAAAGAGTCAGAGGGCTAAGAAACCTCATGGAAAGTTTAGTGCAGTTGATTCCATGAGCTTTTATCTGCTGATCTCATGTAGGAGATTTTTGGAAGGGAGGGGGTGGAAACAATTCAAAGAATAAAAATATGAGAGAGCAAAACAAGAGCAGAGAAGATCAGTGATAAGATTTTGTGAGCAGATATGATGTGATTTAATGTGATTGCATGTCACTGAGGGATGATCAAGAAATACATCAAATTCACTGTAAAGAAAATTGTCATGAGCAGCTCCAGCACTGACAGAGGTCAATAGAGGTAGAATAAGATCAGTGTGGGTTTTAACATCTTGTTTTTCTTGTCTGTAGTAGATAAACAATGCTGAACTGGCAGTCTTGCTAGCCACACCAGCTTTTGGAAAAAAATCTGGTCTATAAATTTTGCTAACTACTATCTTGAAGGTTTAGACTGGTAATGTTGCAGGCCTTCAAAGATTAAATAAAAAAGTTTGAGAAATCATTCATACAGGTATAACCATGGGTTTTTCAGGGGAAGAGGAGAGAGTGGAGGAGAGAATGAAAAATGTTATTTCACTTCTCTATGATTTTTATGACGTTTCTTGGCATTCCAGTGATTTATAGAAGCAGAAACAGTCATCAGAAATTGGCAAGAGTACAGAAAGAATAAGCCAATGAAAGATGGAATTAATAGCAGTCATAGGTGCTTAAGGGATCAATGATGTATTGATGCTATTTCTTTTTCAATGTCGTATGCTGTGCTAGTGCATTAAGCCAGATGATATCTAATGACAATAATCTGCTCTCTTCCCTCAATGCCTTGCTCATATTTTCTGAAGGTTTTACTGTGCTGCAGCCTAAAACAGAACTTTGCCAGCTGCAGGAAGAAGGTACAAAGACTATTTCTGGTGCTTGGTACAGAGAAAAAGAGGCTGCTGGATTTATTTATTACTTATAATCCTCACAAACCAGTCGAGCTCGAAACAGCAGTGAGAGAAAGTGACAGAGACCTTGCCTTGGTGAAGGATTATAATTGTCGTATTGTAGTGTATGATCCCTTCCCTTCCCATTCCTAATAACCTGCACCAGGAAGGGACCATGTGCCATAACACCAGAAGAAGGTGCAACAGGTTCCAGTTAGTGTCTGTATTAGCATGCTTAACATCAACTGCTCAGGCTTGCTCTGCTCATTAGTGACAGTTTTTCCAGGCCATACACAGTGCAGGAGACTCCACTCATCTTGTCACACCTGATTTATGGCTTCTGTTGGGTTACTGTGCTTCTTGCCAAAGAACTGTTCGTGGCTTTGTATCCTTTTCCCATCTGATGGGCTGCATATGCTATCTGATGCCAGCCCTGTTTAGTAAGCTTCTCTTGCCGTCTGATCCCACTTCTCACTTCTGTTGTTGTCAGGTCCTGTTGGTTTTATAACCAATTGTTTTCTTTTCCATTCTGTTCATGATATGCTCTTTTCTATTTGTATTGCCTGGCCCTGGGGCCCTCAGATCATTTCTTGCTACCTGATTTTGGTGTCTAATACACAGCTGCCCCACAGTTATACTTGCTGGGTTCTTACTAAGCAAACAGCTGCATGGCTGCCTGTTCCTAAGTTCCAACTGTCTGATCAGCTGCTTTTACAGAGTTATCCTTCCCATGGCATAATCCTGTTGTCATTAACTGTAGGATCAGTTCTTTTTTGCACAGACCTTCTGGATGCATAATTATATATTTCATATATCATCTAATTAATTCTTGAAGATTGTTCCAAATGTCTGAATACCTTCCTCTTTCTCCTTTCTTGCTTTGTTCATATTTAATTTCAGTCTGCCTTGATCACACTCCACTTATTCAACATATTCCTTTCTTTTTGATTTCTTATCAGCTGCTCTTTAGCGTCTATTTTTACTTTCACAGCTTCTGCTAGTCAGGGATTCTAATGTGTAAGTCGCTATTCCTGCAGCCCCATGTCTACCACCATCCGTTTAATCATCACTATTGTGTGCTGCTCCTGCTATTCAATCAGCAGTGGGGTTTTTTTTCTTTTGTGCAGGCCTGCAATGATCTGATCAGTTCTGTCTGTCATATGATTGCTCCTGGTTATCATTCCTACCGGGTAATCATCACAAGGAACTCTGTTCTTGCACAGGTGTGGATAATTATCTGCTCGCGCCAGTTTTGGTGACTTTCTCAAGCCCACAGAGTGGAGTTACACAATTCTTAGAAGCACATGCGGCAGTAATGGTATTGCTGGACTTTGTGGGGTTGGTATCTTGGAGTTAAATATATAAATGGGTATTCTTAGCTAAAAGTTTTGCAAATACATGAATTTCACTGAATTGCAGTGAAATTAAAAGTTTCTATCCTCTCCCTTCTGTCTGCCGTATTGTTCCCTTTCACATATTCCTGTGTTTACTTGGTAAATAAGTAATAGTTCTTCATTGATCAAGAACATGTCAATCAAGGCTATTTTCTTCTTTCAACTCATCTTTCTTTCTCATTACTTATCCAGCCATCACAGCTAGGCTGATCCCTAGTTCATTGTTGTATTATAACATAAAATGAAAGAACAAAACTCAACTGATGTAAATTATCATAGTTCATTGACTTCAGTGGACCCCAATAATTAAGACAGTCAGCTCAAAGTCTCCAGAGGAGAAGACACATTCTATGACTAAAGAGTTCGGTCTCCTGTTGCTGGCTGAGAAAAGTAGATTGATTATCTTTGCTTTCCAGAAGAAGATTAGGAATTAGTCGAGAAGAACAAAAGCACATCATAGTTTCACTAAGAGCTTTAAAAGATACCAGACAGGGAAAGGCATATTTTACAACCCTGCAGAAATCTGTGGAGTTCTGTATAGGAGCAATCTATCTTTCCTTCCTTATGGAATTTTTTTCCCCAAATAGGTCTTGGGCAGAATGGACAAGGTTACATTTGGTGCTTTACCTATCAAGGTGTGACTGCCTGAGTTACAATGCTGATTTATTCTTGGAATGTTTTAATCAACCAATAAATTTGAGCTCAGCTTGTTGCACATGAAACTCTTTTGCCATGACCTCTCTGATCTTGCAGCTCCTTAGGGGGGAAGAAGTCAGAACACTCCTGAATCTAGACAAGTATTTAAAACTGTCCACGTAGGAGCAAAAAGTCTGATTTTTTTCTTGACAGTTGTGATACTTCAGGGAAGGAAACTAGGATTAAGAAACTTAAATCTGTTTAAATTAATTCTTCAGTTAAAGAACTTGAAGGGATGCAAAAAATTAGTTAGCAAGTTTTGCATCAGAAGGGGGGATAAGACAGCTACATGAAGTATCTTCCAGTCTCATCTTCTGTGATTGCCTTCACACTGAGTAAACTGTGATGTGTCAAGTTTTATAGAAAGTTACTCACTTTTCAGGTAGCATTCCACATGCTTGTATATTTTTCCAAATCTTTCAGATCTATAAATTCTGAAAGATTGGAAGAATGTAGAAAATGGTAGAAAGTAAGTTATGCCATACAGATCAGAATTTGGATAAATATTTGTACTTAGGTGTTTGGATTGTTTTTTTTCCCCCCCAACTGCATGTGTAATTGGAATAAAAACTTTACTTTTAGAACTTAGAAAAACATAATTATAGAGTCTGGATGTGTATAGCATTGTGAGATTTTTTTAAAGCAAGAAAAATGAACTTGTAAATATAAAATAGAATCTTGTGCTATCAGTATCTTTTCCTATTGAAGATAGGATATTGAAGATGCAAAATTAAGATAAACTTAATTTTTCTAATTTTCATATAATCCTTCATGGATCAAAGAATGTTACCCCATGCTTGTCCTATCATATGATAGCACTGGCTTTGTCTATGACAACTACAGTAAATATTACATCCACATAAACAGATAGGCTTCAAATCTATGTCTGATTCCAAAGCAGACTATAGCCCAAAATCTTCATTGTCTGCACGCATTTCTCTAGGCTGTCTCAGTAGTTTATAGGCATTTCTTGGGTAACTCTGGGCCATGATTTCTTATCGGCTCAGCTCTATTTAACACAATGTCTTAAATCTGTGTTTAAGTGATCTGACATTAGGTTATTAAGAATTCATGTAAAGTATAAGTTGGGTTTTTTTTCAAGTTTAACATATTGCAAAAAACTTAAAATTTTTTTGCTTTTGCTTATGCTCTCCATAATTCTAACACAAAACCCCACAGAACCAAGTGACAACATGGAACTCCTTCCTGCACAGTTTGCAGGTGTGGAAAAAATCTTCTTACTTTACACCCTTAATTTTACAGTCGTGGTTTTTATATTTCTGCAGGCAAAGATATATATATATCTTATGTAAAATTTAATGGAATTGGATCCAGCTAAGAATGACTGTTCATCCAGAATCTGGTAAAACAAACTGGGTGTTAAAGTCTGACAAAGGATGTAGATAATGCATTGAACTGAAGCCTGTAATTTCTTGAGATATCAGAACTAAATGAAGAACTGTATTTTCCAGAATTAATCGAACATCTTAAAAGCATTCAAAATTCCAAAGAGACTCTGACTGTGCCTGAAGACTCCAGATCTTTCATTATCCCTTCCCGTGGCTGGTATCCCATTGGGTACAATGGGGCAGCCCTCTCAGGAGGCTGCACTCCACCCACACTGCCAACATCCACAAGCATGGAATGCACTTGGGGAAGACTTCAGAGCTGAGCAGAACTATACTCAATTATTATAGACACAGCATTCTGAACAAATGCACTTATTTTTCAATTTCTTTTTTTGTTTTTGTTTTTTTGTTGTTGTTGTTGTTTGGGGTTTTTTTTGGTGGAGTTTTTTTGACATTTTTGTGGTGGGTTTTTTTGTTTTTTGTTTTGTTTTTTGTTGGTTTTTTTTGTTGTTTGGTTTTTTTGTTTGGTTGGTTGGTTGGTTTTTTAATGATTAACTTGGATCTATTCATTTTTCATTAGATTAAAAACCAGTGAAACTAAAGTAGCGGAGTGATAATGTTCAAGCCTTCAGGTTGCATCATAAGCCTTATCTAAAACTCCAAGCTGATCATTAAAACAGTCAATTTTTCCCTTGACTTCACTGTAGTCTTTGAAAGATTGATGGACACCATAGAGCTGGCAGTATCTTTTCCAACACATGCTTAAGTATTAATTAAGCAGAGAAGAGGAGCAATTTTTATCTGCTTAAAATAATATTTGGAAGAAAGTGTTTATTACAGAAGCTGTTCACTAGTATGAAGAAGAATTACATGCTATTTATATATAATAATCAATTTGCAATTGAATAAAAGTAATGAACCAAGTACTGATTATTCTGTATGAATAGGAGTAGATACAGTTAAGGCAATATAATAATCCATTTTAAAAATTCTTTCTTTTGCATTTTGGAGGAAACATTTGTTGGAATTACCTTTAAATTTGTAAAGCAGTTTCTGGTAGGGTTAATATGTCTGTGTTAGACCTAAATCTCTGCTTAATGCCCACAAAAGTCACAGTGGAAAGTAATGGTGAGGATTTATAGAGCTCATTAACAATTATACTTAGCAGGGTAAGGAGGTGAAAAGAACTCCATAGGTTTCCTTTAAGACTCTTCATGCTAAGCTCCTTATTAACAACAGGGAAAAAAAGAAATAACAAACTTATGTTTTCTTCTTTCTCTCTCTTTCTCAGCTAATTCAAAGTGAAGCTGTTAATTAACAGCCAGAGTACAATCTTTAGTTACTGGATTAATTACAGAAGACTTGCTGTGGGTTTTAAATTCTCTTGGGGTATTTTTAAATCTGGTGGGCAGTAATACTGCCATCTGTTTTGTGAGCTGATGGTTAGATCCTACTGAAATCATTAAAATTTTGAAAACTACACTGCCTGCTATCAAGGTTCATAAATAAGTGGTGTTTTTTTAAAAGCAAAATCTGCTTATATTCTACCATTCACATCTGAAACAACATTCAGTGTACCTCCCACACATGCCATGGGTAAACAGCTGGTCTGAGAAGGCAAAATGCACAAACTGTTTATCCAGATCACATAGAATTTCCAGATAGTTAAATGAAAGTTACAGATATAGATCTTAATGTTAAAAAAAAATTCCAGCAAATAAAAATCATTAAATAACACTGTTTCTAAAAAGTCACTAATTTTCATGTGCTGCTCGAAAAATAATTTATGAGAACTGGCTGCTGCTGTTAACTTGGCTTTCTCTTTAGCCTGAGAGGCTCATCTGCATTCAGTGCTGTATATAAATAAAACCTGATTTTGTAGGGAGTACTGTTGAGCACATATTCACAACTGCCCTAAGGGAAAAAAATACCCAAAAGCGGATTAATTGTAGATTACTCAGTCCTCTCTTATTCTGAAATAGATGTCTTTTCATTTGTTGTTAAAACCATATTGGATGAGGTAGTTTTCCGTCTGTATTGCTGGCAGGAATCTGACAGACTTGCAGAGATCCGAATCATTTCCAGGCAGATTTGCATGCAGCATTTAATTTAGGATTTTCAATCAATAGAATTGTCAAGATCTGGCTGATGGTCCCTTTAAAGTACAATTAGTTCAAACCATGTGCTTGTCAGCTTGGAATTCTTTATCTTTCATTTCATTTCATTTCATTTCATTTCATTTCATTTCATTTCATTTCATGTGCTTTTTAATGATCTCAATATTCTCGTATTTTTCATCTTAGGAATCATGCCTCAGCTGCTGTCTGTGTCAAACATTTTGGCATATATCAGTTTAGATAATTGTTTATTTATTATCTACTATGCCAGGAAGGTATCGCTTCTTCCTTCAAATTAAAATTTTGTTTATGGCCCAAGAATAAATTACCTTGTTTTTCTTATGGAACAAAATCTTGTGAAGTTCTCCTAAAGTTGAAAGGTGTTGTATTTCACAGCTGAGTTATTTCTCTTGCCTACTGTATTGGTGTCTGACAGCCGTTCAGAAAAAGAAATTTATATTTTACCCATCAAGAAGCAGAAAAAGCAAAATGACAAAAGATGATTCTGTAGTCCCAAGGAGGAATGATCTTTTTTTATGTTAATGAGAAATTGTGAAGAAAACTGCATGACATCCTATGGATTGAGGAAACCCAGAGAACTGATTGAAGGAATAAAGGCACACATGAATTACAGGAATTTAATATTTTTTAGCCTGGTTCAGTAGTTTGTGAGATAACTGAAGGATCTTAAGGAAACAACATAGAGACGGAAAAATAGTAAGAGACACTGAGAAAAGCATAATATTTAGTTCTTTAATTATACAGATTTATTAATATATTAATTGATAAATGAAATTCATATATTATGAATTGTTTATTTGCCTCACACTTGAAAAAGTATGCCTTATGTACTGTTAAAGTAGAAGAAGAAAATCAATCATCAACTTCTCAGTACTGCAGCAGTTACTAAATGGCTGTCTTAGATCTTCAGCCCAATATGTTGTTTTCAGATTCCACTTGCAGGGACAACTCAGAATGCAATGTATCTTTTCTGGTGTATTATATTTCAGTAGCACTGCTGCAGTGTGAACAGACTTTGCCACCCTCACTAGAGAGAGAGCTTTGGAGCTGTGTTACACCAGCTGGTGAGTGCAATGCCCACTGATATGACAGAGAACTGCTGCTGGAAACAATCTCACTGCACAAAAAGAGAAATGAAAGTGATTTTTTCCCTTTCCTTTACTCTCTCACTGCTTCAAGATTAATTTTGGATCTGACCTTCAAAAGCTTAGATGTCAAAAGCATGTGTATTTTAGATTTCATTTCTGCAGAGTAGGGAAGTTGCTCTCAGTACATTTCCACCCAGGAGAGACTTGCAATCTCCCTGATATCAAATCCCTGAAGGTATTGATTACCACTGAATTTGATCCTTCTCATCTTCTGGGTAAAAATCCAAGCTTATTTTTTTCTAAGGCAATTTCATTTAGTATATGGATATGTGCCAGTAATATCAGCAGCTTGTGAGTGCATTTTCATGATATTACACTGTTGACTATTAGGTAAATACAGACCAACTAAATACTTTTTAATTGTAAGGCAAAAGTTATAAAAGATAATACCTGCGCATCAAGACTCAATATATCCATTCAACACACTTCAGTTTGAATATAGTACAAGAACTCCAATTGATAATAGTTTGTTATACTTGCTTATGGAAATAATATTAGAGGAATCTTCTCAGGAATGTAAATTTTCTAACTAAACTCTTATGCTTATTGTTTCTGTCCTGAAGCCATGGAGTTTGCATCTGCATCCATAGCCTGTATCCCTTGTCTGTGTGCTTTACAAAACACTGGATGTACCTTGCACATTGGTTACCATTGCATGCATCGCTCCCCCATTTTAGACCTCTCATGATGCTTCTTCAAACTCAGACTTCAAAGGGTCTTAAAAATACTGTTTATCTTCACTGAAATCATAAAAGGAATGCTGTTACAACTTTCTACCTGGTTTACAAACTTAGAGGATCTAACACGTACACTTCCTCTTACAAAAAACACCCACCTTTGCTCATGCTTGCTTCAATGGTAGTACACTAATTTTACTATTATTTGCAGAATCCAAATGCCATTACAGTGTTTGTCTGTGCTTCCTCAAATCCTGGTAAAGTGTTGATAACCCACTCAGAGTCTCAGTCCAGAGAAGAAGAATTCAGTTCACATAGGCACACCTTTGGCACAGCAGTTCATGCCATGGCTCTCGCCCTCCCAGAGCTGCTCAGGTGGGAAGTCATGTTTTCCACAAGGCCAGGGACTGCAAGGCATATCCCCAAGGAGCTTTCACTGTGGTAGAGTCAGTTCTCCAAACGTCAGTGAACTTGGAGATCCAAGCAATTACTTGCAACTCCTTTTTTCAAGTAGATTTATTGCCTTTTTTTTTTTTTTTTAAGGTCTTTTATGCTGTGCATTCAGTGATTTCTGTTAATTTGTACCCCCTGAAGCCCTGAAGTATGAATCACTGACAGGTTGAACAGAGTATGAAGAGAAGAACTTGGAAGATATCTTGACTTCCCAATATTGTAGTGAAGACTGCCAAATGCTAGTTCTGTCCTGAGGAGATGTGTAAAAGTTTTTTAATCCCCGAATGAGAGGCTGAAGAATTTTAGATAACCTCTTCCTGTGAAAACTTTTATTTGCAATCAATACATACCTATGATACAATTTCTCTGTCAATTAAATCTCTGCAACTGATTCCACTCATTAAAAAAATGGCATTTCTTCTTTCCCTGTTGTCTTCTCACAGTCCATTTGTTGCATTCTTGATTTGTTGATCTTTGCTTTTTAAATCTTTCAGCTCTAATGGGCAGCAACATTACTAAAATTTCCTCAAATTTTAACCTTTGGAGTTACTGCTGCACTGCGCCAAAGTATTCTTAGATTAGATGATATCACTTTGAGCTTTCATTTGAGAGGCTGATAGTGTTGGAAGGGAGGCATTTTATGGGATTAAATAGAAAATCAATAGGATAAACAACCCTTTAGCTAGCATGTTTATTTTTATTTCCTGATTGTATCTCTTTTTCTGAGAATTGCCTGTAGTAGAAAATAGGAAGCTCAAAGATTAATGTTGCAGCTGTACTCTACAGACTTTGCTAGGGCAAATTATAAAATAGTATGGAAATCACTATCCCATTCCCACAGTCTCAAAGTAACCACCATGTTTGGGACATTTATGCTGTAATTCATTTATGTTGTAAAAAGTCTAGTCATGAAAAAATATACCCTAATAACATAATTTATTTAATAATTAGACTGAAATTAGTCTGGTTTTAGGTTTTGAATATAAACCAGTCTAGATAAATCTGAGCCTCTGGATTATTCATAATTGGCTGTTTTGATAGTGGATTATTTCCTTTCACCACAAGTTAGAGTGGGGGGAATTTTCTCTGAGGCTTTTGGGAAGGCTTTCTCTGAGGCTTTTCACCTTGCATAGGAAGAAGTAAATCATTCTTCTTCCCTGTAGAGATACAAGAGCAAACAGTGTGGCATTTCTTTAAACCCAGGTTTCTATCGAGTGGATTTTCTTGGCAACAGAAATTTAATCCTCCCTTATCAGTATCTCTAAATCCCTAATTATTTTCCTAAAATCTTATTCCAGAACTGTGGGCCTGATTTGTCCTCCAAGGGAACTATTCAGGAATTTCGTAACAACTGCAGAACAGCTACGGAATAATAATGGCAATGTCAGCACCTCCACATAGCCCAGACTGTATGGACTTTTAAAGGCATATTGTACCTATTGGGATTGGAGAAAACTTGTAAGAATGTGACTGCATTTCAGCTGAGAGTTTCTTTTAATGTTTTCTGTAACTTTTGTTGAAGCTCATAAAGTTTAGGGTCTGAAGTTTTCAACTTCTTTGCTGTTCTCATATTTGGACCAAAAGTCAGAATAAACCTATATGAAAATATCCATAACTCTCATAAATTATAATAAATGATGATGTTCAAGTAAAGATTTGTTGTAAGGGTTTTTCTATCACCGTGCATAACATAATGAAAAAATAAGATAAAATAAAAAGAGGGGCTGTTGTGGATAAAGTGGTTAACATAAAAAAAGGTGCCAAGTCTGAGCTATCCAGTTACGCAGCAATGTGCAACTGATCCAATATTTGGGTTTATTCTTTTGCCTAGATGAGTCTTTTTCATGCTGCTGAGAGTGATGGTATTGTAAGCACAACTCTACAGACCCCATCTGTGGATCTGCATTTTATCCACCCATATTGTGCGTGTCTCAAAGAACAGAAGATTGGAAGTCCTGTGAAAATTCTTTTGAAGACCAAAAGCTTAGAATTAATGGGGCAGAAACATAAATCTTGAATATTAACTCTGGATCTAATATGCTATATAAATACTGTTTTTACTTAGGGGATGTGTGGAGACCAAAGACAGGGGAGTGACTTAAAATTTCAGTGTTGAGAAGTCAGAAAGATTTTGGAAACAAAGATTGACCAGGAATAAACTGACCTGGTATTTCCTCTATGCAGCTTTAACCCAGTGATCTCAAAGGCACAAAACTTGTCAAGAACTTGACGATTGCTGCAGTAGCTGCTAAGTCTTACTGTGAGTTATAGAACCACAGTATTCTGCTTTAAATCACGGTTTTTCTTAGAGGCCTTCTCAAGGCTCTTTATGAATGGAAATAAGGGCTTGGGGTGTTGTCTTAGGACTTTGTTTTATTGTTTAACATTTTTCCTGCCATATGCTGAATATCTTTTTCTTCTGTCTTTCAAGGCATGACTGAGTTCTTTCCTTGCTTACAAGTGTTCAGTGCTGGACAAGCCAAATAATTCAAAATAAATAATTTAGTAAGCAATGCTTGGCTAACTTTATTTGCCTAGTATATAAAAAGCTCTCACACTCTTTATATTTCCTCAGTGAAAAATGCAGCAGGATCTGGACTGAGCCAGTAGGTTACTCACAAATTCAGCATATTCCTTGTGTGTAACTTTATACTCAAGCTGTTGTAATGGGTCACCTGAGTCACATTGTTCCACTTTTATAGTTTCAGTTCCATGACTGAATGCCATAAACTGTATATGCTGCTTTTCCAAAAATGAGTTTTGTTTGGGGACTCATTCTATTATCCACTCAGTAAAATCAGCTACTCCAAATGCACTGGTGGGGGGCTGTCCCTGTGCCAGGGACTCCATCAGGGAGTCACAACTGATTAGTTCAGGAAGGCACTAATATCTAATCAGCCTTCAGCCTAGATCTGGTTCTCATGATTCAGCTGAAGCACCCTGGGGAGATGGCAGGAAGGAACAACTTGGAAGTACTCAGATCCCCAAGTCTCCTTATAGCAAGGTTTTAGCCAGGATGTCCCCAGCAGTGTCACTGCTAGGATCACACCAGGCCCCAAGGAGCAGTGGGACTTCATGAGCACTTTCCATGGCTGCTCTTCGAATTTGGCTGTTATAAGTGTTTCTTCATAAAAGGAAAACAAATCCTTGCTTTTGTTTGCATTTTGTTCCAAATTGTGGTCAGAAGTTTTTTGGTATCCTTTGCAAATGTCCCATGGGTCAGAAGGAATCCTGAGTTGAACTCTGGGTTTTTTTAATGTTAAAGAATCCATTTGTAAAATGTTAGTCTAGTTTATTCAATTAGCTAAAAAACTGTTCTGTATACAAGAGGAAATAATGTATTTGTTTAAAATCTGTCTGTTTCTTATTCTTCATGTCAAATTTTATCATCCTTCTAAAAACTGAGCTCTTCCATATCCTCTCACATTTATGACTCAGTCTGAACTTACAGCAGGCAACTGCTCTTGGACTTTGTTGAGACATGGACCAAGAAATCATTCATTTCCAAAGTTAAAAACATTGAATTTTATTTGATATACATACATTTGATATACATACATTTCAATACACATAACTTGTGTAATCAGAATTCAAAACTATTACTAGCACTTAATAAAAGTGAATGCTAAAATCCAAAGAGGCATATTGAAAAAAAAAATATTTTCTACATATTTCTTCTGAATCAATACATTGTCAAAACATATTAATAGTGTAATAGCTTAGAGTATGGCTATTCTTCTCCAAGAAATAATCCATCTATGCCTTCTTTAAAGGTTGTTTCTTCCTGAGCTGGGACAAATCTCTTTTGGATCCTTCCTTTATAAACTGTATATTGTCTTAATAGGCTAGACCTGAATTGAGGTTCAGGGAATTTCTGCTTTTATCTGTTTTAGCAGCCTAAGTTCCCAATTTCATTAAAATTATTAAAAAACAAAGAAGCAGACACTTAAAATCTTTCTATTGTCCCTTTTTCTTTTTTTTTTTTTTTTTTTCTCTCAACAGGCTATACTGGGTTGGATAGGATTTTGGAGAGAATCAGTACAATATTTTTATGATAGCAGATACTCTTTTCCTTCTGCCTCAGCTCCTCCATTTGTCAAAAAACCAAAATGATCAAGATCGCTCTAGTAAAGTGCTTTAATATATACAAACAAGGGCAGTTACAAGAGTACAAGATATTTCTATTACTTGCTTTAAAAAGAGAGTTAAAAAAAGAATACAAGTATCTTACTTATAGAAAGATCTTATACAATGCTTCTAGACCTAATCCAACTAAATCTTTCTGTATGAGTCTTTATATAAATATATTTGCTGCTTAAAATGGTTGTCCTATTTAGTTTTCTTTTCATCTAATGATAGAATCCCAAGATATTTCCTCCAAATGCTACTTAATATTTAGTAATCTCCTTTTCCTTTACATCCTGCATTCTCTGTAATTCTTGCTTAATATTGGACAAATCTTTTATACTTTTTTCACATCTATCTGATAACTACAGGAAAGAATTTTTAAGTATTGTTCTCATTTATGAAAAAACTCTCTAAAGATTTTCTTGGGATGTGTTTCAGGAAGTGTTATTCCTTTTGGGATGCAGGAGTAATATTCCTTCTGGACAATACAATGAAGCCAGTAGTCAATTTTCATACCTCTTTAAATCTTTGTTACCATGAGGTCTACATCTCTTTTAGTCCTCCATATTTTGTATTTAGAGAAAAAGTTTGTAATCATGCCCCCCCTTGGAAAAAAAAATTGCTTCTAATTAGAAGTGTATCCTTAAAAAGATCTGAGGAAGTAAAATCACTGCAGTTGCTTCATACAGTTGTATGCAATGTACCAATATTTGCCTTAAACTGAATTTCAATAAATGACGTACCAACTTTTACAATATGTGTTAGTAATGGCAATAGACAAGAGAAAGTAACATTATTCATGGGACGACTCATACACAAGCTTGTTTGAACTTGAATAGATTAGTATATATTTGATGAACTATTTTTATTTCATTAATTTATTTTTATTTCAGTTTGAGATTCATAGATAATATAAGACATGGAATAAATCAATTAAAATTTTTCCCTTTTTTTGCTAATCACTGAAAATGCATTGTCCAATGATTTTCTTTAAAAACATTCCCAAATAAGTTGAATTTATTCAAATTTTAAAATTCAATTCTTGATGTCTTAAGTTATGAACGTGGAAGATGAATAGACTTACTAATTGATAGACTGATTTTTATTAAGCGTAGTCCCTTTGTGTTTCATGCATGCTTCAGAGACATCATGCACATTCATTTTTTCATGAAGTTTGAAACATTAATGGATTTCTTTTGCCTGGAAAACATGGTAAGTAAGCTGCATTATAATATAAATGATGTTATAAATCATATACCAATTAGGGCTGCCTTTTTGTATAGAGATATTGCCTTGTCAATGCCTACTTTGATATCTAACTTTCTATTTTGGGAAGTTTCTCTGAATCTTTGCCTTAGGTGGAGAAGGCTGTGCTGCAGTGCTGTTCACTGCAGAAGGCATCTGAGCCAGTGCCCAGACTGGAGAGATGCTCAGGCAGAACAAGTTGGGAATAGCATTATTCCTGCATTCATTCAGTGCAAAAAGTATAATGTGTTGTCTTTTTCTTATATTTTCTGAAATATTTATTTGCTGCAATGTTTTCCCAGACTCTACAGTTACTCCAGGGATAACCTCAGTTTTTGGTTTGATGGTTTTTTCCCCTTTTTTTTTTTTACCCCTCTTCTCACACTTTTCCCACTATTTTCCATGATGGCCTTGTGACCTTCATGCACTTTGTATTCTTCCTCATAAAGGATATAAGTGTAACCCTATACTTAGAGTAGGTTTAGTCAGATACAGATGACTGGACAGGTGTGATAGCAAGTATCTTGTATCTAACATAGATAAACCCAAATAAATTCCCCATGTTAAAATTCCTCAGGGTAAGAATACATAATATTTTTTGCCTTCTGCAAGAACAGGGAGAAAAAATGTTAAGAAAACAGAACATTGGACGGTTGCAAATGTTGCAAAACAATGGTCCAGGCATTCATGGGAGACAGTGTCTATTTTTCATTAAAAATTAACTCAAGTTACAGAAGTGAAGTTTATATTCTGAAGTCCATCCTGTTCAGTTCAGGATTCTTAGTAATTAACATTTGAAGATCTATAGGTTAGGAAACTACTCTCCATGCTTTCCCTTGCATCAGTGAAACATGAAAATTGTTTCCAGATTCAGGTCTTAGATGGGCTTTTCCTCTTGGGGAGTGGATTATCTCCAGTGATGACAGAGGGAGTCTGAAATTAGCATGCATCCTAGCATGCTAATTTTAGTCCTGCATCAAATTTGCTTTCCCAACTGGGTGTGCAGAGAAGAGCTCATGTCAAGAACACCTATCTGGTTCGTATCTCACCTCTAATGAACAGGATGCTGTGCAAAGCTGTTCTGCTTTGAGGGCTGAAGCTGCAATCTCACTTGGAACTGCAGGAGGACCTCTAACACGGTGCCATTCTGCTCTCAGTTGGGTTTCAGGTTCTCTGTTTGCCAAACAGTTCAAACTGGTCTTCCTGAGAGCAGCAGGCCAGTGCAGGCTACTCACCACTGACTGCCAGCCATCTACTGAAGAGTGTTACATGTGAGGAAGAGAGATCTGGTTCTAAATCAAATTCTTATTCAAGAATATTTACACATTTTCAGTGTCATCCTCCTTTATTCTGGTTCGAATTGGAACTCATTTAAATAAATAAATAAATAACAGAGAAACTGAGCATATAGGTGTAAGTCATTAAATGCTTGAAAGTATGAATTTGACAGTGCTGTGTCCTTTGGAAGGATCTGATTTGATTGGAATATCAAAGTTATTATGCATAAAAGGCATCTTGAAATTGCCTTTTATGAGATTTAATTTGTTAAAGACACAGTATGGAAAGCTGGGTCCTTCAGGAATGAGAGAATGTTGTTGGGTCCCAAAGTTGTTACTTCCAAAAGCTTTGACACAGATTGGCTTGTGCTGGGGATTTAGGAGTTTCTCTTTTATTTTCTTTTTTCTCTTCGAGATTTTTCCCCATATCTGTTGTTAGGAAATACATTACTGCTGCTTGGGAGAGACAAAAGACCTGCCCACAGCGGGAGGCTGCCCTCTTTTACCTGGGGTTTTCTCATGTAGGATGCTGCAAGATTTGAACTGGCAAAAAGGAGCTGGGTACAGCCCCTGGCTCGTTTGTTCTCCCATAATTGGGAGGAGAGAGAAGCTGCTCTCGTGGTGGAGGGAATTCATCGCCATTGCAGACTCCTGACTTCCTTCTGCCATGAGTGGAGCTTGCTCTCTGGAGCGGCTGTTGCATTGGGACCCTATTTTAACACCTTACCTCACCAAAAAGGGTCTCACCATCTGCTCAGGTGCTCAGGGTACCCCAGGATCCCAAGCCTGCCTTTCCCTGCCC
>VZRF01003567.1:92156-185323 GCA_013396875.1 Vireo altiloquus | reverse complement strand
CAGTAATTGCCGGGGCCCGGGTTCGAATCCCGGCTAGGATACTGCCCGGGCAGGCAGTGCTCGTTAGCCCTGCAAGGGGGCAATCTGCCTACGTCGTGAGGAGGACCTCAGCTGCCACTGTCCGAGACTCGCTTTGGCCTGGCAGAAGAACCTCAGGATTAAAGGGTGGGCTCAGATCTGCGCGCTCTGTGTCTCACCTAAAAAATCCAGTGCGCAGGCTGGAAGGTCTGAAAGGAAAAAGACGCCTTCCCCGGATCTTCGTACGCGAAGCCTGGCCAGCAAAAGTTACTGTTAATTTGTTTACCTGGTTATATATACATGTATTAGTAAAGAACTGTTATTCTTATTCCTCATATCTTTGCCTGAAAGCTCCTTAATTTGAAAATTATAATAATTCAGAGAGAAGGGAATTGCATCTTCCATTCCAAGGGAGGCTCCTGCCTTCCTTAGCAGACACCTGTCTTTCAAACCAAGACAGCTTGTTTGGCCATTTAGAAGCAGGAAAAGGACATGGTCAAATAAGTGGGAATGGTACAAGCAAACTGGAAAACCTGTAAAATATGAACAATGCAATGATATTTGTCTGCTCATTATCTGGGCTTAAAACCAGGGTATAACTGTATATTTCATGAGTATTAAACTCCTTTGCAAAAGTAAATTAGATGCAAGGAAGATAAACTTAGCATACCTTGCTCTTATTTTTTTAGCTGAAACCCGTGCACTATTCCACTATGATACATTTCAAAGACTTACATTTTTGAGTGGTTTTCCCCTCTGAATGCACAGAAACGCTTTATCAGCACTTTCTGGCCATGCATAAAACATTGACATGAAAACACAGTAGGATACTCCCTTATTGTAGCCAAGAAATATCTTTGTACCACAAAGGATTAAAAATCAAACAAACCAACCAACAAAAGACAATCCTTTTTTGTTGCCAGAATTCAATTCTGTAAAGGAAAGCTTGATCTACCTGGCTGGATTCAATCTGGGCTGGGAAGAGTAAAATGGTGCAGACCTTACCTGCGCTAAACATGCTCTTGTAGTTCTGGAAGGCTGGTTTATTCACTATAAATGAACCAAAAACTGGTTCAAGTTGAATAGTAAATATGTGGTGTATAGAAAGAGAAAAGCCGCACTAGTTGGAAGTGATCCTCTGAATTACAGATTATGATTATGATTTTACAAGTTTACTGGAAAACAGTAAAAATCTTAAGAAGATTCACCTTCTTTTCTTTTTCCCATATGTTTTATTTCTGTGTTTGCTGGCTGAATTTTTAACTCTGGACTTGTCCTAGTTAAGTAGCTAAAAAAGATATAATTTGAAAAGATTCGGAGATATATTATAATTTTTTATGTCATGTTAATCAATGGATGTCAATATAAAAACTCATGGAATTATCGTTTAGAAACAGCTGCAGAGAAGACCAGAGTAGCATCACTGAGAATTAATATGATTAAATTCCAAAAACTCAAAACCTTCCCAACCTACTCAGTCACACTGACTTAAATGAAGGAAAAAAATCACTGGAATATTTGCAGATGTCTTTCAAAAAAACCCGAGGAACAAACAAAAAACCCTTAACCCTGGCAGTAATACAGGTTTGCAGAAAGTCTGTAAAGTTGAATTATCTTTATGAATTTTATTGGGGAAAACAAACAAATATGAAAAGTATTTCTCTGCTTTTAAAAATTATTCTGTGTTAGTTTTTGCATTATACAGAGTTGCATGTGTTGTTTTTTTGGAATGGCCAAAACATTTCTGAAAGAGAAAGCTGATTCAAGTCTGGAAGTCAGACAGAGTTGAATCCAGGAAATAAATATAATAGATACTAACTTTTTAGGTTCCTAAAATTTAGGATTTGATATTCGGATTTGAAATAATGGTAATCTGAAATATTTGTTTTTCTACTGTGTTTTTCTATAAACAGGACTAACTGAGCTTTTTGTAGCTGTCTGCATGACATTCAAAGAATTGTTCAACTTAAAAAGTCCAACAGAACTGTAGAGTTCAACAAATGGAGCACAACTAAATATTCTACATTCTTGGGTGAGTAGTATTATATTATATAATTGCAAAGTGTTCACTGGTTCTCATTATGCCTTCTCCACAGGGATACAGAGTGCCAAAACAGAAGAAGGTCACAAATTTTGGCCTTCTGGCATAATAAAGACTTCATAGTCCTCTAAAATGACTTGTAAAATATAATCTATCTTTAAATAAAACCTACATTTAATCTTTTATTGCTTGGTCGGAAATACTTCCTTTTTACATGTTTTGTTCTTTCATGGCTGTAATGGTTTAAATAGATATTTTAAAGCTTTGGGTACAGAAGTTATGCAGAACTTTTTTGTTACTGCATTTCCTAGCACTTGGAAAAATATGTTGAGACTTCAGAAATGTGTGTCCTGTGGGATTGAATTTACTAAAGAGCAGCAAGTCACTTACTAGAAAATGTCTGCTAGTCCCTAAGGATCTTATCCTATTACCTAGCTCTAAATGAATGACTAACATAATGGATTAGGCTGTTCACCCTTGATACATGACTGGAAGACTTTATGAACTAGCAGCAACATATTTTGATTTCAGTAGTGTTCTTCCCTATCACTGCTGAATTTTCAAATGCTTTTGGTACTCATCAGAACCCAGATGGAGAATTCTCTGAATTGTGAGAAGCTAACAGCGTTGTTCTGATTCTCTTTTTGCTTAACCTCCATGTGTCCCTGCATAATTCTGCCTTTTTCCAGCATCAAATCTGTGACAAGATCAAAAATGGATCTAGTCAGATAGCAAAGGTGTTATCAGCTAAAATGTACAACTAGAATTTTAACAAGAAAATTTAAAGGAAGGATTCTAAACATGTATATGCATAAATGAAGATAAATGTAGTGCATTGTCTTAAGGTTTATACCATATGACCAAATACATTGATCTTTGTGAGGCTCCTCTATACCGACTTTGAAAAACTTAACATGCAAACACTGTATGGAGAATATCTTTCAGAGAGACCTGCAAGATGCATTTTAATATATCCAACCATCTTTTTATTTGCATTTTCCATTTAAAGCTGTAAATTACCATTCAGAGGCTGGGATTTTGACTGAATTATTATGATCTCAAATACTAAATTATGATGAAATACTTTAAATTAAAGCTCTAAACCAGCAATAACTGTATTTAAAATTATATACAGATTCCAATATTGTGCTTCTGATGAGAATTTCTTGCCACAGAAGCTTGGGCTAGCTGTATGCTCTGATCTCACCTGTATTATCTCTGGTGCAGGTTAGAGTAACCTCTTGTCTCGCAATGTTTTGTAGTGTGTTCTCTGTAGTCATTTCTGAAGTAACATCATTGAAACCTCTTCCATAACAACTTACAGACTGAGCCAAGGCTGTTACAGCAAATTCTGTATCAAGACAGGTTTTTGGCCATCCAGAGAATTGTCAGCTAGCCACGTCTGACTGCATTTTTTCTGCTCCTTTTTTGAGAATATAAACTGATAGCAGCATTAATTACTCCACTTTATTTTCTGTTTCTCAAAATTGTGGAAAATACCAGGTTTGCAATGTATCACAGTCATTTTCCTCACTCTAATGTGGCACTGATAGGAGTCAGATATACTATAATGGGCAAGTGTCTTCACAGACAAGAATCCACTTTGCCAGTAGCTGGGTACCAAGCACAGTGTTACTTTTCTCTTAGATATGCAGCCTTTAAACAGAAAACTAATTTATAAAGGTGAGATAATTGTTCATTACAACCATACATGTTTGCTTTTATAAGAAAATAAATGCCAGTGGAAGTTTTGGTAATGAACGGTTTCTATGAGAATTGCCTACCTCTTAATTAATTGGTCTACAAGCTGTATGATAATCCATTTTAACAGGGTAGCATATGTTGTAGAACTGTCCCTTGCAGCCTCTAAACAAAGTCTGAGGGGAAATGAATCAGAGATGAGCTGAAAAGTCTGTTCTAGTCACTAAACAAAAACTCTGCAATTAGAGGTTCACATGTTGACTTTAGAAAGACAGGACAGGTGAAGTGACATTCAGACTGTACAATAGAGAGAAATGCAGATGTCATCTTTAGAAGCAAGAAAAATTGTAGTCCAAGAGTTGCAGAGGAACTTTACACTAAGCTGTTAGTGCTCAAAAAGAGATAAGTAAATAGTGAACTCAGTAAACTGCAGGCAGTGTAAGTTGTGCTTCATAAAGAGGGAACAAAGAGAAGATCAAAAGGCACAGGGCTCTGCAAGATTAGAACAATTGAAATTGTTCTCTTTCTTCTCACAGCTTCATGCAGCACTGAGCAAGATCTGGGCAGTGCCTCCTGGGGAGAGTGTCTGTTTTGAGACAGTGCATTCATTATCAAATACTGGGGGTTGTTGTTCTTTAAAATGTCTATACAAGAACTAACAGACACCTTGAATGTACACATGCATGCAGTTCTGACAGCATTGCTGGTAATTACAAAATATTAGTTTAAAACAGGGAGGGGCAGCACTAAAATAATACAGTTTTGTTTTCACCAGAAATTGGAGGTTTTTTTCTTTTTATTCTCCCCCATCGAAAGTATTGTTGATACCTTTTTGTATTTAAGAAAAACAGGATTTGAGAAAAACACAAGTCCTTTTATCCAGTTATTTTAAGATATTTTAGATCTAATTGTTGGTTTGCCATCACTCATTTTATTTCAAACTGACAGGTATTATTGTAGTTCAATGTCCAGTGTACCAGAAACTATGAAATTTAATCTCCTTGCAAGCAGAGCACCTTCTTATGACTTCTAAAGTTGCAGCTCTGTCTTCAGAAGAAGAAAATGGGCACATAGAGCTATCTCACTGCAGCTTTATTGAACAGCATAACTGACTTCCATAATGGAAGTGCTGAATTAGAAAGGGTTGGCTTTTAGTTCCAAATTATTAGATATTTCAGAATGTAATTTACTGGTTGGATGCTTGAATTTTTTGTCTTGAAAAAGCAGCATTTCTAGAGGGTAAGTGCTGTTCATGAAAACCTCACCTTGTTGAGAACCTGGTATGTTTAAGTTTCATTAGGAAGAAAAAAGTTTCCTTGTACATATCCTCGCACCAGGAGATCCTGGTAAGATACTGAGAATCCTAATTAGAATTCTTCTTTCAGTTTAAGAATATAACAGAAAACAGATAATAAGAATCCTTGTTTTGCAAGTCACTGTCCCTCCTTTCAGTCTGTTTTCCATAAATGCATAAAAGAAATGTCGGTAGGTGAGCTTGTTGTGCTAGAGGAACTATGAAACTATGAGGTAATAAAACTCTACGACTTGCATGAGAGTGACACACTTCCAGTACAAAAAGTGTAATTTCATTTAAATTTGCAGAGCTATAAAGGGGACAAATATAGACCAATAAAGAGCAGCACTTGTACTACCAGCATATTATTTTAAATACTTGACTATGATAAGTAGGAATCATCGTTGATCATCATATCTGTAAATCATGTACTTTTATTTGCATGTTGAAATATCATGATATCAACATCCATCATTACATTGAAAGAACTTAACTTGAATTTACAAACAGGCTTTCAGTGTGATTCTCAGATGTGCTTATGTAGCATTTATCTGCAGTTTTAGATACCTAACACTTGTAAAAATATGAATGTAACTTCAGGGATCTTAGCAAATTTCTAGAAGAAAATCTCTGCTCTTTCTGCAAAAAAGAAAGGGAAGTGCCAGCTCGATCACTTGTACTGCCTCTTCCCTGTTGTTCATCTTCATAACCTGCATGTCTTCAAACACAAATTATTTTGATTATTTAACATGTAACAGGTTCCTGTGCTAAGAAAAGACTGCAAGGCTGGAGCGTGGTGCTCCCTGGAATCAGCAAATGACTGTGTAGATGTGGACATAGAGTTTATTAAATTCAATATTAAAGGCAGAAAGGATTTTACTCCATACTGAAGTACTCAGTTTCAAGAAATAAGGCATTTCTTTAAGGGTCTGAAATTGTTCTGACTCTCACTAGGTAGCACTGAGCATGTTTGAGTGAAGTGGTACGTGAGAGAGCTGCAGAGTGGCTTGACAAAATAAAGGATTGCTAAGTTACTTTTTAGCCTTCTCACATCAGACCATTACAACCACTGAAGCAGATCAAATGGTTACATAAAACAGTAGAACTAATGGAGTGATTTTATTTGTACTAGAGCAAGTCCACTGTTGCATGCCTTTTGATTGACTCTAAGTATCTGCATAACTTTATAGGAAAAGACATTTTCTAGCCCTGAAAAAGTCAAGTGCATGTTTCTTTTTTCCACATTTTATATCCAGGTTAAGTCCTGTTTCTTATGTTTCATTCTATCATTTGAAAAAATGGAAAGAGAGCTGTACCTTAATTTTCTTAGTTCTAGTGAGGGAAGCAACATTTGCAAAGGCAGAGTGGGAAATTTTACTTTCATTTTCCAGAAGTAGGTGTGGGCATGGCACCCAGGACAGAATTCTGTGTATTTTTGAAACAAGTAGCACATTGGACCTTGGCACAATGATAAGCAGCTGCCAGAAGGACACTAACAAAAGCAAGAGGGTTTGTGCAATGTGACGATATCCTCGGAGTTCTGTACATTTTCAGCGAGGTTGGGTGTGCAGTCTCCACTGCTGGACTCTGCATCTGGTGCTGGTTATAGCAGGGACCAGGCTCATTCCAGAGGGAAATAGTTGTAATCCATTAATGTGAGCGGTGCAAAGTGACTTTTCTCAAAGTCCTACCTAGAATGCCCCACCAGCACTCAGGCCACCGAGTGCTGTGCCAGGGGGGAGATTTTCTTCCCCTGACATCTGGCCCGGCTGTGTTCCTTGTTTCAGTGTCCCATGTCCCGAAAAGATGAGATGAGGCTTCTTTCTGCTGTTTCAGAGCTTGTTTATTTCTGGTTCTTATCAGAGTTTCAGAGGCACAGACTGTGCTGTGGCCTCCAGGAACACGAGGGCAGAATGGCAATGGCTACCCAAAGCAGGTAGCTTTTATATCCATTATCAACCAGTTAGAAAACTTTACGTATCTTATTTTGTTCCCAAAACCAGTGAACATCAACCTTATTGACATGTCTCCTTTACACTAAATTCTATCTACCAATTAACAAGTCACAGGAACTCATGTCAGAGGGAAAAAGGAAGAGAAGGAGAAGAGAGAAGATGAAGAAGAAGCAGCCAACACCCTAAAATCTCCATGTTGGCTCCATATAACATATATAGCAAAACCTAAAAACTACAACTACACATTCTGTGGTACACTAAACAACCATCTCTTCATTTCTCTGTTGCTCTCAGCTCATCCAGAAGTGGGGGCAAATGCTCCTACAAGCTTGGTTCACAGGCCAAGCCTTTTCTGTGGAGCTCTGAGGGTAAAGCAAACACCCAGAGGAGCAGGAAAAGTTCCCAAGCTTTTCCTGACTCAAACATGCTGGGCCACCACCCTATAATTTTTCTCTAGAGGGATGATGCCAACTGCTCTATCTCACTGTAGTCAGATTGTGTAAGTCAGCTTTACATCTTCCACATGGAAGTCTGTAATACTCATCACTTGAAAGAATTGTAACTCTATGAATATTTAGAGCTTGATACTCTTTCAATTTAAGTTACTTGAAATGTTGGTCACTGGAGCAGCTGTGGTTCTTTAAAGGGCATGGTCAGGCTTCAGAGACTTGCAATTTACCTTGTAAAGGCAAATTCTCAGTCCTAGCCCTGAATCTCTGGATGCTTATGGTAGATGCTTTCTACTTATCAATCTGTCAAGAAATGTTTTTTCCAGGATATTCCCTGGACAATACCTGATCTCTTGAGGGGATAATGATTTGGATGATTTAAGAATTATTTTCCTTTATGGGGTGTTTCTAATGCATACAAATATTCTCCAGTTTATAAGGTGAGACAATGTTAGAGAAACATCTATATAAGTTAATTGAAAGTGGCGGGGGGGGGTTTAGTATCCAGAATCCAAGATGATAAATGAACAATATTTATTGCAGAGAAAAACAGTGTGCAGCTTCCATACTGATTTTTATGTAGGTCAATGTAGTTTATATATATATGTATGTATGGTGTATATAAATAAAAAATATTCTGTCTCTCTTTTGCTTGTAATTTCTTACACTCTTGATTTTCTTGGCAGTGGTAGGTTTGGTTGTTCTTTCTAAATGAGCTGTTCTTGTCAATGCCTGTTGGAAGAGTGTTGGGGTTTTTTGTGAGATTGAGGAATATTGTTACTTTTTTCTGTAATATTAAATTCTTTTGGGAACATAAGCTATTTTTTATCACAAGTTTTTGGGAAGTAAAATTGTAGATTGATGAGTTTGCTTTAGGGTATTATGAAAATTTCCATGCTAGGGTCTTTCAATATATTAACCCATAAATATCAAGGGAAGGATTTTTATTTATTTCTTTTAAGTGATTAAAAAATATTGTAAACATTCTTGGAAGCAAAGCTTCTTCATATCTCATTAGAATGAAAAAAGTAACTTTTGGTTGGGAAGGGGTACCTTATATGTATACCCTGGTGTTTTGAAGCTTAATTTGGACCAAAAGCCTAGTTCTGAATTTTGATATATGAAATACCAGGCTTATTCATGTCTAACAGCATGCACTGAAAAAAGCTTTATTTGTTGAACTCCCCTCCAAATGCACAGTAGAAAAGGTTTGCCTACCAGTTGAGCATGTGGATATCAGTACAGGTGACAAATACTTCGGAAAACAACATTAATCATCTGAAATATAAGAGACATTTGTTTCTGTCCTTCAACTCCTTGGCCTGGAACAGACTGCATTGGAAATCACTGAGACAGAAGTCTTGAACTGATAGGGAGTTTGTGTGAACACAGTTACTGTACTGTGCAAACCTGTTTCAACATCCATCATTTAAAGGACAGGCATAAATTTAACTTGTATCCAGCTGATCTTGTGTTAAATAGTGACCAGATCATAAAGTGATTTTGGAAAGCAGGGCTGCTAATGAATATGCATTTTTAAAAGCCACCAGCCAGTGTCAAACATATGAAGAACTATGAAAAGCTAGTTCTTTTTATCACAAGGGTGACTTCCAAGATTTATATTCCTTATTTGACTCAGTGTAATCTGAACATATCCCTAGAGGAGAGGTAATTCTCAAAATAAATTGTTTTTTCTTTGTGTTTAAGTACATTAGTGATGTTTGACTAGACATCAAAGCTTGGACAATGTGTTCTCTAATGCTGTGAGCTTGGCAACATTTCTATCAGACTGGCATTTTGTCTTATTTCATTATTTTGAAAGGAAAAGCAGAATAAAAATCTTAGCCTTTTAAAAATAAATTTAAAAAACATTCTGAAATTTACAGAAAGCCATTAGACCTTGCACTTACTGCTTTGACTTCTGCTGACCCCTTTTGAAAGAGCAAAACACTCTTAGGTTACAAAGAATGTAGAGCATTAAATAAGTTCTCAAGTTTACTGTTCAAAAAAGAACCAACACCTGCACTTTTTTTTCTGAAAAGAAATGAAAGCAGCAAATGTTTAACATAGCTGAAAGTAATTGTAAAGGAAAGGAACATAATTTTCTTGCTAGAAGGTAGGAAGCTCTCTCCTTGTTGCTGTGCATTGGCAAAGCTTTACCAACTTGGATAGTACTATGCCAGTTTTTTGTGTTTTACCATCTGATAAGTCAGCTTGGCAGTGGAATACAATGGATCATCAATTCAAGGCTCTCCCATCAATAAAGGTGTTCCTTCAAATATCTAAATGCACAGAAGCTTCCTTCACTCTTCACTATACATACCTCAGTAGTTTGTATTTAGGTTCACATTTAGGGTTTGTTGATCTTACTCCCTTTTTGAGGAGCTTCTCCTATGAACTGGAAAAGGCCTTGTCTGTGTCACCATGAAAACCCAAATCAGTTGTTAAGCCAGAAGACCATGACCACTGCAAAACTTCTGTCTAAAGAAATTATGTCAATTCACATACCAACCGTCTCTGTCTGAAAGCGGCAGTTAGGAATTTACCAATGTAATCTAATTCTTCAGGCTGAAACATATTTTTTTTATTCCTATTAGCATGCAGTTTACTTTTCATCCAAATATGTGGAAATGAGTGATTAGGTGGAGAACAGAACTACCCAAAGATAATGGTTTCTCACAGCAGGATATAGCTTAAGCAGAATGTTAACTTCTTGAATCACAGATTTCATATATAAAGATATTGTTCCTTTATTTTATTCTATTTCAGACACAAAAAGTAGGAATATAGGTTTTGAAGTTGTGTATGAGCTCACAGATGCAGATGGTTTGTAACTAATTTTAGGCTGCATTTTCCATTCAGATGAAAAGATTCTAATGTTAGAATTTTCATGATACATGAAGATGTAGATAGAGTTGTCTTGAGAATCAAAAGTTATTTATAAAGGTGTCGTTCTGCTTTGGATGGAGAACTGCAGAAACATTCTCTTTTCTCCATACTGGTGCCAACACACTAGGAAATAAGATGTTTCAATACCAATGTCACCTATCTGTGTGTCATTGAGCACCTGTTTTTACATGGTCTATTTGAAGATTAATTGCCTATTTTACAAAAGCTTCTTGTCGGGAAAACCCTGTCCTGAACACTGCTTTTCCAGATCATTACCCATAATGTAACCACATATACAACACAATGATTATTGAGTAACCACATTTAAATACTGTCATTTCCAAGAAAAAGACAAAAAATTGCTATGAGTATTCTGTACTCACAATCATGGCTACAGTTGACTGCCAAGTGTTTTGCCTTTAATCCACCCCAGTTAGAGCTGATGGGCAAATTTTAAGAAAGATGCAGTGTAAGCTAAACAGAAACTTCATTAACAACTTCAGGATATTTTAACCAAAAAATGCCAACATCTGGGAGGAAAACCAGGCAAATGATTAATTTTAATTTTTCCATTTTGCAAATGCAGCATATGTATGTGATATCTTGGTTGCAGTATTCTTCATTACCCAGAAAGATTTTTCAGTGCCAGAAGTCAGAGAAGATGATGAGACTGACAGAGATAAGAACTGCAGATATATTTGATCAGAAACAATTGGTGATGATTTCGAACTTAAAAAGAAAATGCAATTACTTTCTTGGCTTTGTCCCCTAAACATTTTCCCACATGAAAACCTTTGCAGCCTCAACCAGCTTCACAAGCAGGAATGTCTGTGCACATACAAAAATCCTAATGAGAGCAGCTTGGCAGGACACAGTCTCCATCTGAATGCTGAAAACCATACAGCTTTGCAAAGCAGACCTGCACCGAATCAGAAAAGAGCACTTGAAGCATTTTTATTTGTGCACATTTAACTGAAACTTTTATTTTTATTTACCTTTGTATCTAGGCTGAGCACAAAAGACACAAGCTTATCTTACCTGCAATGTACTGTGTTAGTGTGATCACAGTGCTAGCAATGACCAATTTTCCTTTTGCAAAACTACTTCTACAAGTTGGTTGCCAAAAATGTTAATATTTTGCCAAATCTTTTGCTCAAGATTGCGTAAAATCTATGTTGCGTTATCATACCAGCTTAGACTAACACCACTAGGTACAGTGGTTTTCAGTGTGATGCCACATATATTAAACTTTTTTGATAAATCGGTTGTTTAATAAATTTAATTTAATTTAATAAAGACATGCAAATACTGAAGACCCTCGTTGGTGCTTTTCTTCTGTGTTCAGGTCTAGATATTTATCCAGAATTGCACATCTCCAGTAAAACACTTTATCAGCAGCAAGAACTCAGTCAAATGGACACTCTTTGAAAAGATACATATTTTGGTAAAACAGCAGATTCAGCAGAGCCTGTTTTTACAGTGGGTTAAGCTTGGCCATACCACCCTGAGAATGGCCAGCTAGCTCAGCTGTAGAGCATAAAACCCTTTACAATTTCAGAGTTGTTGGCTGGATCCAGCATTGGGTGCCACGTAAATGATGGGGTGATCCTGTCCAGCTGCTCACCCAGAAACTCCTTCTCTCCTGATGCCCTAGGTTTTAACTTTTATATTTTTTCAAATCCTGTACTGCCTAGTGTAACACTGAAGTTTTTTGTAGCTAGTTAGGTACCACTCTCCTATGCTAAGATAGACATAACAAAGCCTCTCCAGCTTACTCTCCAAGGACACCCAGCCTGTCCTAGGCCAAAAAGTGTAAACCATCATCCTGAGGAGGGGGGGAAAGCTTGGGGAAATTACATCATTAGATAAAATTTTAATTGGCAAATTTATGCTGATTTGCAAATGGACCAAACCTATAAAGTTGTGAAGAACTCGTGACCTGTTGTTCATTTTGGGATCCACTGAGGCAGGACCCTCTGGACCTCCAAGGTGTCTGGACCCCCAACCTTTGAAGGCCTTTCAAATAAATCCCCCCTTTATTCCCTTATTCCTGTCTAGTCTCTGTTTCTAGGTAGCCATTTAAGGCATCACTCCCCCTTCTCAATGTGATGGGGGAAGAAAGGAAGGTGAAAAAGCCGTGAGTGGAGACAAAGACATGAAGAGCACTTACCAATGGCCATCACAGGGAATGAGGCAGGATTTGGGAAAAGAGAATGTAATTTATAATAGAGTTCGATGGCAAGAAACAAAGAGAAAAGCTAAAACACTTTTTCCCACCCTTTTTCCCAGGCTCCATTCTCTGTGGCCCCCATATCTGCACAGGGACACCTGACACACAGAGGAATTGTCTATAAAGTTAAAAAAATAAAGTTTCTATGACAATAGGTGGCTCTACCGGGAAAAGACAGATCAAGCTCTCAGGTAACCCCTGGTTTCCTCTGCGAGTTATTCAGTCTGTCTCATTTTCATAACCTTTGACAAAGTGAAGCACAAGTGTGGTTTTGAATTCCAGCATCATCTTTGTATCTCTGTATTGGGTTTCATGCTGTAAACTCCTTTTATGAGCATTTTAGGAATCTCACTGTGTCTAAAGAGTGAAGAAACCTTCACTACTTTCTCATCACAGTATTTATCCAGGCTGGATACTTTTAAAAAATTCTTTCCTTGTTTGTCTTCCTGACCCTAAGATGTTCAGTCATTTATATTAAATGAACTTTGCTGTGGACCTCTGTGCCAAACCAGCACTGCAGTGTTAAATGGTGAATATGAGAGCTTATCATCTTGGCTACTACATAAGATTGCAATTAAAGTCATCTTCAGTTCCTAGTTGCTTTTTCTTATCAAGTGGAAACATGACTTTTCAGAGGCTATTAATTCCTAGTCTTCCTTCTCTCTCTGATGCTGTGCTAAGTCAGAAACAAGTCAGGAAAAGTTATGCCCACAGGCCTGATGTGAAGGTTAAGCTCAACCTCCATGGAGTCCCTAAATCAAGTAAAAGTTATGATTGAATTCAGGCCATTATTCAGCGCAGAAAATTGGTATTTAGGTTAAGACAGTCTCATGAGTGCAACTGCAAACTCCTGAGTTAGAGCAGAACTGCCAAAAATGAGTAGTCTCCTTTCCTGCTTCAGTCTGTGACCTGCAGCTTGGACACTGATGACAACACACAGCAGCCACACACTTTTCAAGGTGCAGTGCTGGGCCCACGAGGAGCTTTACTGTCATAAAGGGCAGTGGAACAGCTCCAGTGTGGGGGAGCAGCTGTTTGGCCCCTTTTGGATTGCATGGTTGGACTTAGTGCAAATATTTTACCGAAGTAAATCCTGTTTCTAGGATTCAGGGTCAGGGCCAATAAGCACATGGCAATTCTGCTGAATAGACAATCCTGGATTCACTGAGTGGCACAGCTGAAAGGGTGATAGGTAATGAATGAAAACTAATTAGGCTCTAACTGCAACTGGGCCAGCAATTGCTTTAATTGATACAAAAAGATATAAGTAGGAAAGTATTTCGTTTGAGTGAGGTGCTTTGTAGATCATCAGGGTAAGAGTTAGTTTGTAGGAGGACAGGAATTTAGTAGGTAAGGTCTTTTTCTTTATAATAGAATAGGAAAGAAAAATGAAGGCTCTCTAGTTAGTCCTTGGTGTTGCAGCTTTTTCCATCTAGTTGTTTTATCTGTTTTTAGGCAAAAACATTTTTCTACTTCATAAATTCATTTGCAAGGAAAAGAATTAGGAACTGTTTGGACACTCTAGTTTTCTAGAAATCAGTGTATTGCTAAATGCAGAGGTTTTGAGGGGCCAAATTTGAAACCAAAGAAAGAAAATTAGTAGTAGTGTGCAACTGACAGAAAAGATTTAACCCTTCATTTAGCAAACCACAATGGAACTAGTGGATTCCATTGGTTCAGTTTAATCATGTGGTTTTAATTATTCTATTTTGCTTTGGTTCGGGATATGTTATCAAGGCTAATGGGCCAAATTTTCAGTGATCAAGCAGTAGATTTTTTTTTAATCTGATGATTAAGGAGTAAAATGTGTGGGAATTGATGAGGCTGACAGCTGGTCTGAAGGCCTTGGTCTCACAGAAATTGACTAAAAAGCAGTCAAAATGTACCTGTGAGAAACTGCAGTTGCAGTGATGGCCAGAAAGATCATCAACAAAAGGAGATGTTCTTGTTATGCAATATCAAGATTGTACAGGAAGGGACTTGCTTATAATATGTAACTAATTGCTTGCATAATTGTATTGCTGTTTGAATGGTCATTGTTTTGCACACAGCTCTGTCTTGCTTGCTACACAGACAATCATAAGCCACAGTAATTGTGAAGAGGTATAAGAATAGTATAAATAGAGAATAATAAAAAACGTTTGTAGCTTTGGATTACAATGAGTGTGGTCTGTCCACTACCACCACAAAAATGAAGTGTCTTTATCAATGGAGCCCATTTACACTGATGTCTGTTTTTATCAGAGCCAATATCTAAGGACTCATGATTTTTAAAATTCAGAGGTTACTGTTAATAAGGAATATGTGGGGAAAGCATATAATGGCTTTTGCATTCTGAATACTTCTACTGTTTAGAAATAAGTAGTACTCTTTAGAAATGAAAAATGTCTCTGACTTTTTTGCAAAAACTTCTTGGACCCCTTAGACTAAGTGTGTATGGGAGGAAAATATTCCAGTTGTCTGAAAGTTGCTCTGTTTCATGTGAGATAATTGCAAAGTGCAATTATTACTTCCAGTAGTAATATGCTACTTCCAGTAATAACATACTAGAATAACTGGTTTTTGGAACAGAAATCATAGAATCAACAGGCAAATAAATGCTATTTCACTGGTGATTTAAATGTCTGGTTTTGAACTAGACTATGTAGAGTCTAGATCTTTTTCCCCAATAAGGCAACTAGAACAGTAGGTCTGATAGATAATGTAATTTCAAATTGTATCACTTGTGTCTTAATATTTCATGGGTGAATACAGCTTCTATCCTATCTTGGCAACCACACTGCCTTTAACTTCTGGAGACTTGTAAGGTATGACCCAATAAATAAAACTTCATTCTTTTTTAGTTTAAATGTTGTAAGTTCATTGGGTGTTAAGCCCCTTAAATGGACTGTAATGCCACCAAGACGAGGGAGAAAATTTTTAAAAGGTCCAGCTTGCGACTGTGCTTTTAAAGAATTTCAAAGTAAATGCAAGTGACCTACATATTACAGCAAAGTATGAGTTTAACTGAATTGTACAATGAATAAAAAAAGAAATATAATATGGATTTTTAAAGCCGGAATAGAAGTTACTTACAAAAACAGAGGCTTTAAATGAGTTAGGTGGTATAAAGATGCATCTGTTTTTGAAATGGTCTAGCTATTCATAATTTATTAATCTGAAGAGACTAAACACGCACTTGATCAAGTGAGTTTTTTGTAATCTGTGAGTGTTCATTAGGCAATGATTTTCTGAGCTTATAGATTTGAATATTGGCAAAGCAAATATGCATTTGCACATGTTAAGATTTGTACTGGTCATGAAAATTTACATATGCTACACATCTTTGCCTGCTACTCTGTGCCTTGCAGTGTCCACATGCTAAATGTGTTTCTACACGGGAAGTAGTCTCTTGACTGAAACAAGCAACTGTCATTAACTTTCTTTGTTTTAACAGACACAAACCCAACTGATAAACTATATCAGATATCAACAAAATCGAGCAATGTGTCCAGGATCACTTAATGGAATAGTCAACAATGGCCTTTGTGCTACTGGAAAGTAAAAGGAAATGGGTGAAGAAAAAACATACATAATTTGCTAATGATGGATTTCTGTATGCAAGCATTGTTGTTGGATTACAGGGTGTTCCCTCTTCCTGGATTGTTAGAAACCAAAAAAGGGTTGTAAAACCAGTTAAAATGCTAGTGGCTCCCATCTAAAGGAAGAAAGAAGTGAAAAGAACTGGTGCTCACTTTTCTGGTAATTAATGACTGAAACCAATTTTTTTCTCAAATACTGAGTTCATTAATCTAATTGGTTTCTATTTCATCTTGTATTGGAAGATGTCTAAGCATGTGTATAAAAGCTGTTACATTTTTGGTCCTGACTATTATTAGTGGCAACTGTTTGGTTTCAGGAAGTACTGATGTCCTCATATTGATTTCTGGCACCCTGTGTTTGTATACTGTGTGGTTTCTTTAGGTATTTTTCAACTTTTCACTCCGCAGCATCTTTCTTATGGGATTTCAGAAGAAAAGCAGATCGTAAGATTTTTCTTTAAACACAAGTAAATTAGCAGCATTATCACCTTGAGGTTGTCAGAGAAGGGTTGAATCTCATGAAAATGATGAAAGAAAAGCAAAATTGCTTTGCTGATTTCACTAAATGCTATGAAAAGCCCTGCAAAGAGTGTCAAACACTATTTCTCTGTGTCCTGGGGTGATGTTATGAAGGTGCTTTACTCCTTAGCCATCTGCTGAATGCCCAAGGACCTGTACCTTTAGGGCAGACCCGTGGGGCAGGGCCGGAGCTGCAGACCCGACGGTGGCTCGGTTGAACAGCTCAGTCCCATGGGCTGGGGAAAGGAGCTGGGCCCTGCTCTGGAGGGAGTGCACCGGGGACGCTCCTGTGGGTTTTGGTGGGTTTTTGTTGGTTGGTTTTTTTCTTTTCCTTTTGTTTGTTCCTGCTAGCTGAGGAAAAGCTTTTTCCCTTCCCTCCCGCTGAAGTCATTAACTTCTTTTCTCTGTGGAGGTAAACTTGACAGTTCTGCTGTTCTAATTAGCAGTGCAAAAACCTCTGAAAAAATCCATAGTCATATGCAATTATGTTCTATTTTGTCCTTGTGCATCTCTTGCTCTGGTTTATTTAATTTTTTTGATAGAAGTTATTTTTCCCGCTCTCTTAGCTGTTTTATGTATAAAAGTAGTCAGCATTAGTACCAGTTTCTGGTTTAGAATTTGGAGTCACTCTGAAACACTCATCCTGCTAAAAGGAAATTCTAGAATATGCTTTTAAACACCTTTAAAGTTTATTTTCCTACTCCATTTTTTTGCCTGTAATGTGCTACATTCTTTATAATTAGGGCATGATTAGTGGTCCTATAGTTACCATTCACCCACTCCTTTCCTCAAAATGCCAAACCCAAGGAGCAGCTGCTGCTGGATCCCATTCTTTCCTTGAGGATTGTGACATTTTTTAACTGTACCCATTGTGGAATGAATTCTTATTTGTCTTTTTAAAGAAAACAAATAAACCCCACTACAGCAATTGCTAAAACTTCTTTCATGCACAAACCTTATGTCAGCAACTTCTTCAGAGGTGGCAGTTGCCTTAATATAATGAGACACTTGCTGCATGCTCCTGCTCTAAGTGACATTGAATTGTTGGGATATTGGCAAGCCTGTCCAGTACACGCTCAGCTTCTCTTCCTCTGGTTCCAGTTCACTTCACTTCTGCTGAATCCTCTGTTTGCTCTTGTCATTTGAGAATCTCCTATTCAATGAAAACCTCCTTTTGAGATTAATTAAAAACAAACTAGCTATTTTCTTTGAAGCAAACACTCTATAAAGAATTGCACTGTCTCATTAGTAATAAAGAGATGTCTGCCTTGCCAACTGAGGTTTTTGCAGCTGATCTTAGTGTAGTTATAATATTTAACAACTGTATATATTGAAGATTGCTTTCTTGGTATTCTCCATGCTGCTTTTCTTTGCATACACCATTCCATACCCATAATTACTGCTGTTGTGGTACGGTAATAAGCAAATGCTTGACATGAGCTGAAAAGAATGTTTTCTCATTTCTTACACTAATTTAATGTACACTAATAGAGTAACAACATACAAATTTTCATAGTCACATTCTGAGTTCTTCTTGATGCTGTGTGCTGTAGATGCACCGTACTTACAGGTAGGGTGGGTATAGATTACTGTCTAGATGTGATACAGAACCATAGAGTTCTTTGTCTTATGTCCAAGTGTCTCATTTTGTTTTTCTTTATTTATTTTTCTTTATTTTTTTTCTTTTTTTCTTTTTTTTCTTTTTTTTCTTTTTTTTCTTTTTTTTCTTTTTTTTCTTTTTTTTCTTTTTTTTCTTTTTTTTCTTTTTTTTCTTTTTTTTCTTTTTTTTCTTTTTTTTCTTTTTTTTCTTTTTTTTCTTTTTTTTCTTTTTTTTCTTTTTTTTCTTTTTTTTCTTTTTTTTCTTTTTTTTCTTTTTTTTCTTTTTTTTCTTTTTTTTCTTTTTTTTCTTTTTTTTCTTTTTTTTCTTTTTTTTCTTTTTTTTCTTTTTTTTCTTTTTTTTCTTTTTTTTCTTTTTTTTCTTTTTTTTCTTTTTTTTCTTTTTTTTCTTTTTTTTCTTTTTTTTCTTTTTTTTCTTTTTTTTCTTTTTTTTCTTTTTTTTCTTTTTTTTCTTTTTTTTCTTTTTTTTCTTTTTTTTCTTTTTTTTCTTTTTTTTCTTTTTTTTCTTTTTTTTCTTTTTTTTCTTTTTTTTCTTTTTTTTCTTTTTTTTCTTTTTTTTCTTTTTTTTCTTTTTTTTCTTTTTTTTCTTTTTTTTCTTTTTTTTCTTTTTTTTCTTTTTTTTCTTTTTTTTCTTTTTTTTCTTTTTTTTCTTTTTTTTCTTTTTTTTCTTTTTTTTCTTTTTTTTCTTTTTTTTCTTTTTTTTCTTTTTTTTCTTTTTTTTCTTTTTTTTCTTTTTTTTCTTTTTTTTCTTTTTTTTCTTTTTTTTCTTTTTTTTCTTTTTTTTCTTTTTTTTCTTTTTTTTCTTTTTTCTTTTTTTCTTTTTTTTTCTTTTTTTCAGGGAGGCTTTTGGTTTTTAATCAATAAATCAATCTCTCTTGATGTTACAAACTAATACAATCTATGCTAAGTGGTATGGGTGACCTCTGTGAGGGAAGGAAGGTGCTGGTGTAATAAGTGAATATTCACCTGGGTTTATGTTGCTAGTACCAAAATTCTGCAGCGATTACCATAACTGTAAACCTGCACACATGAGCTTCCTAACCAGCCCATTCATGTCAGGGGTATGTGTGGATGTGTTTATCATTCACTGAGAGATGCACACTGGTTACACTGATTGACTGTAAGATGCTGTGACTAATGAAATAGTGTGTGAAGGTGTCAGTGTTAGGATGGATGAGGGAGGGAGATGAAAGTACACTTCTTGAATTGCCACCACATCATCAGTGTTTTCTGCATTTTACAGGGGAGACCTGCTTTCTATAAGCTTCCTTTTCCTCCAGCTGGTGTCAAACACTGAATATTAACCTTATCTTTCTGGAGTTAGGACCATTGGTAAATATGTCTCAAATTAAATGGCAGAATGAGGCATTCCTGGCAGCAGTGGCTGATTATAAATACTGTGGATCTGCACAGGCGTTTGGGGGAGATGCTCTCACAGCACTACGTTGTGCTACATGTAGGAGACAAACCTGCCAGTTCTGAAGCTTTTGATCACTGTGTCCAGCCTTGCAGCTTCCTGAGCTCTAGATCTTTGAATCTGCTTTTCAGTTCAGCCTGAGGAGTTGGTGCATATTATATTTCTCTGTACTAATGCTGAACAAGTAACAGCCATTTTTCCTGTATCTGCTTAGATTCTGAATACCATTTTTGTTTCTTCCCCTTTTGGGTTTTCTAGAAGAGCAGGAATGAGGGTTGTTTTATTTTTCTCCCAACCAATGAAGAAGCATTCCTACAGCAGTGTGGGCATAATTAAGGTCAGAGCTGGGTCTTGAAATATTTTCCTATCTCATCCTGGAGACGTCATTAATGAATGCTGTATTTATGCTCTTACACTAGAGAGGTTGACATTTAAATTTCTGTTTGTTTCGGGTTTTTCCCCCCCTACATGACACAAAAAGGTGAGGGGAGCACTGCCTGTTGCACATTGATGAGGTCCCCTCTCAGTTGCCTCTTCTGGAGGCTAAACAGGCCATCTTGGAGCTGGCGTGGAGTGGGCTGGCAGTGACTCTCGGCCAGGACAGCCACCACCCCAATGCATTCAGTGTGTGTCACAGATGTAAAAATGGCCACAGATGGGAACAGAACTTCCCAAGTGCTGGACGTGAGGTTGTTTTGCAAATACTTCCAGGACTAGCGCTGAACTTTGAAGGAGTACTTAAAAATCAAGTGAAGTAGTGTGTGGGCCAGCTGGCACTCAGTGATTTTCAAATTGAACGGGGCCAAAAAAGATAATTTGCAGCAGACACTTGGCCACACTGTGCTGGGCTGAATGGCAAGTAGGTGGCAGCAGGACACACTAAAAGCAGCATGCCTCAAGGTGCTGGGACTTGGCTGGGTCCCCCTTGTATAAATAGCCCTGATGAGTGTCCAGTACGGCCGCAAGAGAATGTGTTTGTGTTAGTGAACTTCCAAGCATTCGTTACTTTATAGACTCAAATTAAAAAAATTATTGTAGAAGCTAACATTTGTAGCTTTTCTATGGTGCAGTAGCTAGTAGAAAATCCCCCATGTAGCTGAAAATGTAAGGGGGTCATCTGTCAATCTTTCTTGACCAATAACAGACCTTATAAAAGGATCCAGAGTGGATTAAAAAAAAAAGTAGACGCAAAGAAAGTGAAACTGAGTAGGTTTTTTTAAATCACGTGCACTATGGGGTTTATTGCAAACCACTTGGAGTTTAGCTACCCCTACAGTAGGGAATCTGATTACTTCAGTTTGAGATTGGAGCCAAACAATGCTGCTTTGCCATGGGATACACAAATGCTCACGGTCCATCCAGTCAATGTTTGTAACAGAAATGAAGTTCCACCTCAACGGCCCAGTCTTTTTGTCTCTGGGTTTGATTTTAAACATGCGATCTCTCTATGCTTTGTTATTCAATTGTGCAGTGTTTCTGTATGTGTCAGGATTAATATTCATGAAGTGCTCCAGGCAAGTTAACTATCCACATCACCAAATTGTAATGTCTGACTTCTTCATCACCATTAAAAAGGAGAATTGAGTACTCAAGATTTGACTTTCCTGAGCTCCTGCTTTGAAGTAACATGATGAACCCATTTACAAGTAGAAATATTAAGTTTCTGGCATACACAGGCCATGTAGTCACCTTTTTATTTTGTTATTCCCCTGGTATTACTCTTGTCCCTTTGAACCCTGTAAAATTCAGGCTGCTTGACCAAGATAATTGCTTTTGAACAATGCTGTTTTATTAACATGCACATCAGTACTACAATCCAGTCCTGCTGGGGCCTTGCTGCAGTATATATGAGAGGTACACAGAGCACCAGAGAAAAACCCTAAAAGAAGAATTCAGATGCCTGCCAGCTTGCTTTTTGGCACTTTTCCTCCCTTTTTTTTTTTTTTTTTTTTTGGCACATATCAAAACTCTTCAGTTTACCAAGCAAATGTGAAGCCCTCAAGAGTACAGTCCAGGGTTAAAGAAGACTCTTGCACTAAGGTTGTAGAAAGGATTTTCGGTTCTGCAGATTTTCTCATCCATGCACATTAGAGAACAGATGTTTTTTTCCTCTGCCACTGGCAAAGAAATCCACCCTGTTTAATTGTATTACTATCCTGTGACAGCCATAGCTGTGCTATTGTATCTCAGTGTTCTAGTTGACATTGACTGCTTAATCTCCAGCATAAAATTTTAGCAAGGCTGGTAAGGTCAGCTCTTCTTAAATGGACAGCTATTTTGTACAAGTCTATCTCTCTTGATGGGGCACAAAAAAGAGATGGAGAAAGAAAACAAGTTATTTAAATATCCTTGTGAAGGTCTTTCTCAAGCTATAGGTACCTTGAAAGAACTTCTCGTCACAGACTTTTGATAAGAGCTGCAGTCTGGACAAATGAGCACAGACTTATTCTTTGTTGTTCTTTCAGATAGCATCAGTCGGTAGTATTAAATAGTCATTTATCAGTATATATATATTGTCAGTATGATAAATAAATTTTAAAAAGCATAGATTTAAGAGTTGTAATCAGGGTCACAATCAGGAGCGCCAAGAAGCCTTTATTTGGCAATGTTCAGACAGTGAAGAAACCTGCACTGGTGTTTTCTGCAGGATCTCACATCTCAAATGAAAGGTCTGATTAGTTAAATCAGGATAAGAGTATCAGCCTTACAATGAATGATGGCAATGAAACAGTATCCTAACATTGTTCTTTCATTCCATTATGACCTTTGGCTCAAAATGACAGTAGATCTTACACACTCAGCTGGACACAGCAGAAATTTTAAATGTATGGGAGAGGGTTTTATTTTCTTTAATTAGGGACACTAAAATATGTAAATCTGGGATTTGAACCTTTTAAAATTCATATAAGCTCAATTAGAAGTTTGACAACAATTCAGATCTGAAATTTTGGTCTAGTTCTTTTATCAGTGGAACTGCCTTACCTGTCTGTCTTTTTTTTTTTTTAAATACTGCTTAGTAGAATTTAGTGAAAACTGCTCCATGAATTTTATCAGAAGTATCACACCTTAATATGGATACTCTTGCTTTCTGTTAGTGTAGTATTTCTCCAAGGCTTTCTCTGTAATCAAATGTGTTAAATGTGTTTTGATCATTTATGACTAAGGATAGTGCAATACACGGAAATACCAGAAAAAATCAAAGCAAGTGTAAATTAAGATTAAAAAAAGACATTACTGTGTTCCCCACCCCCAGAAAGTGAACAAAACCTATTTTATGGAGGGACCAGGATGAACTGAGTGCCTAGAGAAAGGCAAAGCTTTACATGGTACTTGTAAAGTCCAAGGCTACTTTGAAGACTGAAATTTCTTTGACCCTGTTGGTTTAGCAGGGAAAGCAGTAGCAGCATGCCAGGCTCTGGATAGGTAAAGAGATTTTGTGGCTACCAGCAATACCTTTTAACACAAATTCACTTACTTACAACTACAAGAACTGCCAAAAGACATTTGAGTTAAAGTTTACATTTATTTTAAAAGTTGGTAAAAAATGCATGCAGCTAAGACTTAAGAGCAGCTAGTGTTAGATCTATTTCCCTTAACCTGGTTCACTTCACTTAATCACAACTAGAAAGAATTACTGATTGTTGCAAATTACAGTTTGCCAGCACAGTACTTTCACTTTTGCTAAATCCCTTGTAGGCAGTAGTTTTGGTTTTTACCGCAAGTATTTTAGCCATTTCAGATCAGAACTCAGAAAGGATTTCCTAGCTGATTTACATCACCTCAATACTCTATATAAGCTAGTATAAATTTGTTTTCTCCTTATTTTGCCTGTGTGAATTGTATTCCAAAATGTCTGTCTCTTTCTTACTGCTTCAAAACCTTCTAGTAATCTCATAACCATTGTGTATTAATTTTTTTTTTTTTAGCTTGGAGGATCTTCTGCCTTTTACATGTTCTCTTCATTTTCCTTATCACAGTTTTATTTAGGAGTGGTACTGAACTGCCAGCCTGCAGCACTCCTTCCTTCTTTGTTTCCAACTGGTAGAAGAAATTTCAGGTCATAGTTTGAGTTAACTTGATCTGAGGCTTTATTATTATTATTCAAGATCATTGTATTTTTATGACTTCATCATTTAATACCACTTTTTTATTTAAGAATTTCCATTTTTTTCCTGGTACTCATAATGCCCCTAATTCTGTGTAAAAATAGGTTGTCTAGATTTTGCCTGACCTGATCACTGTGAAAGATGAAAGGGAAACTATAGGCTAAAGTTGGTCCTGTAGCTGGTTTGATAATTCTCAGTAGCTCCAAAGCTAAGCCAGGTGGTACTTACAGTATTTTGTCTCATGTTTCACTAGTGGAACTGATCCACACTTCTGACCAAAAAACAAATAAATTGGGTTTTCTGGTGAAGAGGTAAAGACATCTGAAGGAGAGCAGACCTCAGAGGAAAAAAGACATAGTGAGTTGAGAATTTTATGTACTTGTCAAAGCCTGATAAAATGTCATTGATATAAACAGATCTGCGAGTCTCACTCTGGGGCCAGTCTTTACAATTCTGACTGTGGTATCCATGTAGAATTCCATGAATTTTTCATTCATTTTTTAATTATAAGACTTGTCAAAACAAAACACGGAGCTTTCTCAGGTCATGAGCAGTCAGTGTGTGCATATCATGTAATCCCATCTGCAATGCTATATGCAGTAATCAGATTGTCATATGAACCGGAAATCATGAGTCTGCAGAAACTACATTCATGTACTGGAAGGTTCTGATGATGTTGCTTTTTATTACCTTTCTCCTTTAGATGAGCACTGTCTATAATTAACTATGGAACATAGAAGTTCTGCTTGACCCAGATCATCATCTGAGTTGAGGAAAAATTATTTTAAATGTTACTCAAAATTCAACATTTCTTGTATCAAGATGGAAAACTAAATATGTTAACAGTTCTTATTTGATTAGATATGCCTAATTGCTTATTTTATTTGTAAAGCTATTACATAGAACAATTTAGTGTGGTATACATAATATAGCTGCATAGGGTTAGGAAAGAGGTGATGTTTTTTCCTTTATTTGCAAAACAAATGCAATTTGAATCTTTCTGATCTTCTTTCAGTACTTGATATTTTGTGTGAATAAACACTGAGATTTAAACCAGATGTCAGTCTAGAGTTAATCTGCACTTAGCTGCTGGTTGTCTTATAATCATAGACCCTTCTCTTGTGCAGTAATTTATCACCTTATTCCCTCTGAGCCCCACTCTGACACAATATCTTTGGTCCAGAAAATGTGATAGTAGAATTCATCAGAGATATTGTGTAAAATGAACAAATCACCTCCACAGCTGGTTTGAAAATATACTTTTTATTGTTATGCAATATAAAAACATATTTCTTTTCACATTTAGCACTGTAGAGTAGAAGAGTAGTTGTTGTTAGCCCATCCTGACTCTGCTCAAGCAGAAAAACTTTACAAGAAGGCACACTCCTGTTGTGAATCCTGATTTAGGATCCTGCTGATGGCACATTTGTTGTGAATCAGTGATTTAGATCACTTAAAGAAGCACTGTCAGAAAGTGTTTGCAGAAGTGGGCTTAATATAATGTTCTAAAAGCGCAACTTAACAAAGTCCGGTGGAGAGGTTCACTCTCTCACTGTACAGCACAGTCATTTGAAAAGTGATTCAAAACTACCAAGGCACAAACTGTACCACGAGGTTGTGTGACACTGGTCACTCAGCAAAGGTGTGTTGTTGCTACAAAGTCTCTGCCTGGAGGAGTGACCCCAAGAGGTGTCCCAGCTCAAGAGAAGATCACTGCCCTGCAGCCACACTGCCCGGTGAGGAGAGGTCAGAGAAGACTCACTGAGGCTGTTGTATTAATGGAACAAAGTGGTTAGCTCTTTGTCCAATTGCATACAATGGGAAAGATGCGCTTGAGATTCCTTGTACTGGATACTTTCTTCATCCTTTTAGAAATGAATCTTGCAAAAGCCCCATGCTGTTCATGTGTTAATTACATGATCTTGTTCCAAGCTAATATGTTTCTGCTCACTGTGTCACTGCTCATTTATGGGTTTTCAGAGAACAGATTGAATCTAGAGGAGTTCTTGGCCTGCCTATGGCTCAGCCCTTTACCTTCTTTGGAGCCTCTAACAAAATAATTCAGTTAAAAGGGCGATGAATCTGTCACAGATCTACAGGTCTCCCTAAATGTAATATCTTCTATAAAACTCATATAATGAATAAACTGGTGGAAATTATGGTCAGAACCCACTTGAATTAAATTTTGAGGGTTCTCACTCTGCATGATTCCCTGTTAACAATGTAGACCTATCTGGTTGGTGAGGTTTCATGTGAGAAAAGAGATATTCTGCAGTAAATACAATTTCAATTTATTCTTTAACTGGGTCAGTTCTTGGCTACAGGCAAAATTGGTTGATGTTCACTGTGTTGCTGTTGTACAGAGGAAGCTGCAGCTTATTAAAAATTGTCATATTGGCCCTTGACAATGGTCCAGAACTTCATGCCTTATGATTTTGTAACCTACTAGTAAATAACTAAAAGTAGCTTCTTATTGGGTCATAAATTATCATGAAAGAAGAAACTTGTGACACTCCTAAGAAACAGGTAAGAAAGTCTTCACAGTCAAGTTCCTAAGTAGAAAATAGCTTACTCCTACATAAGGAAAAGTAACATGAAAAAAGGAGAATATTGGAAAAACTCTTTGTTTATCTGGGCTGGATAGAGAATACAGGGAGAAAGAAATGCCTGTTTTGATCTGTGAGTCTGGGTCAAGTGTAGAAGAGACATTTAAGTCTTCTAAAATTAATATACAAACAGGGCATAAATGCAGGGGAAGTATTCCATGGATCATAGCATGTGCCTGTACACATTTATAGGAAGGTGCTAAAATTTCAAGATCTCTTGATTTTAGAATAGTAGGTCTTCCCCACTAGTGCTTTGATTTTTGTTTCACCAAAGCCTTTCTGAAGCCAAGTCATTCAGAGTGTCATATCCAGAGTGGGACATTCAGTCTGGTGCAAGTCCAAAACCCAGTTTTAAAGCAGTGATGATCTTGGGGCAGTAGGGGTAGAGAGATTGAGTTTTGACAAATCTGAATTTCATTAATGGAATTTGCACATCTAGTGATGTGCATAACATAAAGTTCTAACCAGATTATGAGGAGATGGTTTTTCTTGATGATGGTAGTCACGTAACAAAAAATCCCCAGTAACCTTGTCAGAACTCAGAGCTGCCTCTGTTTTCAGGAGGTGGTTGGACTAGAGACCTCCTGAGATCTCTCCCAACCTGGTCCTGTGCAATTCAGACTAGGAAGATGAATATTTGAAACAGTAAATGAAGCTCATCTAAAGAAGAATTTGTGAATTGTCTCAGTACATTATTTATTGTTGGATATTTTCAAATGAGGATTTGGCTTTCATCTAAAAACCCCTCTAGTTTACATAAAAATTATGTCAGGAAACTTTAAGGCCCTTTTATAATGGGGTTAGACTAATTTACTCTAATATTCTTTGTAACTTTATAAATAATATTCTCATTGAATGGAGTGGCTTTTTGTATCTTTGATTCTTGATTTTTCCAAAGAAATTTCAGTTTTCATGTATTTTATTATGTGCAAAAGGCACATTACTATCTGATATTTATTCTGTGTACAGTTTGATAGAGATTATGGAACAACTCACATGGAAAAAGTACAGAACTTTTGCTGAAGCCAGTGAATACAAAGGATACTCATTTGTGATTTGCTCTTGTGTATTTAAATTTACTAAAATGAGAAAAAAAATGTGATTAGTGTGGTGTGAAAGTTAAGCAAAGGATGTTTCAAACCAACCAATTAAGTTAAAGGACTTAATGCATCTGCATGAAAGGACACCCTTCAGATTCAACAGGGATTTAAATATGGAATAAAGAACAATCCTGCTTGGAAAGTGACATAACTGGATAGAATTATGAAATGAACTAAAATCCTTGGAAACAAACTAAAATAAAGACACAATTCAGACTAAGAGGTTAATGATGTAATAACAAAGCTTCATTGAGGAAGATTATAATCTAGATACTGGAGAAAAAGCAGGACCTGGTGATTCAGAATTTTTCTGGCGAATGGGATTAATGTGGGAATGTGCTCTTAGTTTTGCCTCTATCCACAAGATGAATGAGGCCTTTTTTCTTTCTTCTGTTACAGGATGATGGTAAAAACAGTCTAGAAAGCTGTGTTGTGTCAAACAATGGATATTTCAGTGCAGTGCTGGTAGTAGTATAGAATGAGGTGATGGAATGATCTCACAGTGGAATAATTGAGAGAAATTGGGAAGAATTTCAGGGTCTCCAGAGGTACAGGACCAACTTGCGAATTTCTTGCCACAGACAAAAAATAATCTTCCCATGAAGTAATGTGTGTTCCAAACCCATCCTCTATGTTAGCAATACCTAAAAGTCAGATTCATTTCATGTGGGACTGTCCAAGATCCTCGGTTTTGTCGTTGATGTTAGGTACCTCAAGACAAAGATCTGATGCCTCTGTTTAGGATTGCTCTCTAGAGAACAGAAGGACTACAGTTTAACTGCTGTGAATAGCATTTAAGTCAAGGTAGCCTTTAAAGTAAAAGTGAAAATGGATTTATTTTACTCCAGTGAAAAATTTACCAAAGCAGGTGTGTTTAGAGATTGTGATGCAGAGGAATAAACAAATACTTAGAGCTTTATGGCAGCTTGTAGCTTTTACTTTAAGGTATTTTCTCAGTTTCCTTCCATTACCTGATTGTCAAACTAAGCTAGCAATGAAGATATTTCACACAGCTCTTCTGGGGTTGGATCCACTTATTTCTAAAGCTCCATTCTTGAGTGTGTTATCTACAAAATATATTCCAACTTGTGATGAAATAGTCTCTTTTGCATTCCTTTTTCTTAACTGTCTTTCTGTTTAATACAAACTCACTCTTAGGTCCCTACTGATTGCAACTGATGCAATGGCACCCTGAATTTAGGTCCTGCCTGTTGGGCTCTGTCTGGTACAGCTTCCTTGCTGTCATATATTGGGTTCATATCTGATTAATCTATAAACAAAACTACTTGCACAATGAAAATACATATCTTTGCTTGGAAAGGTTGACTTGGATATCATTTGTATCACATCTGGGTGTATGACAGTTCATGTACATATGGGATTTAGGAAAAGGTTGACTTTAAAACTGTTTTATTGTAGCAAGATATAATCAAGCATGATGCATGCATGTACATAGGCACTAGTCATAATAACAAACTAGTTCATTTGAGGATGTCAGAGAATTAGTTATATTACTTGCTGAGTCCAGCGCTATGGTAAGGAATTATTGTTGCATAATTTTGGTCGTTTTCTCACTAAAACAAAAGAGCTGGTGCTTTTTCATTATATGGGAAATGAACCAAGAAAAAATGGTGCTTTGTCACATAGTATTATCAAGAATAATTAATATTTGTAAACACGTGGGCATGTTTGATTGGAAGTTGCAAAGGGAACAAAATGAACATATGCTGTTTCCACATAATATGGTAATAGTTGTGAAAGAACTGGCCTATTTGGCTGCATTGACTAAGGAAAGAAAATACCTTAAATTGGGATGATTCTTCCATACTGTCCTTTCATTGGGAAGTCTGGTATTTTAAAGAAATTCAGTTTCATATGACAGAACATTTTATTAGCAGCTAAAATGTGAAAGGACTAAGCAAGTCCCTCCTTTGTACTTGAAAGCTGTACACACAGAATACTAATATATTCTGTCTTCTGCTTTGCACTGCTTGTTTTGGTGCTTGGAAAATTGTATGTTTGACTGGCAAATGAGGCATGGTAAGATTCAGTGAGTAAAAGATGAATGTGATCCAGTGCGGCTCAACGAAACAACATGATCACAGTTTGAACACAAACAATTACAAAATTACTATCATTGTATTACTTTTTACAAAACTGTTCCATTTTTGATAACAGGACAATATTACTTTCTTCCTTCTTCCAGAGAGTTCTCAAGATAGTAAAAAGCTTTTATTTTGGTAGGAATTACTATTGGAGATTTATTATTGTAATTCTCAAGTATTTCAGACTTAGAAACAGTGCAGCAACATCCAACCAATGTAAATTTTCCCTTTCTTTGTTAATAATCTATACAGAGATGTTTTGAAAGCAGAAGAGAATCCAGCTGTATGGTCTCAAAAAAGACTCTGCAGGTACACTGCTTTATTTTACTGCATTTATTACACTAGGAGTCATTACCTAGGTCACAAAGCCGTTGCTAAATATTAACCTCGTTCATTACCTCTGTCATACTTACTCGTGCCCTGCTTATGAATGTCTATTACCTCTGACTAGGCCCATTTCTTTTCTACAAATCATGATGATATCTAGGAGGTTATTAAGGTTATATGCTTTTATTCAGAAAGTCAATTTCCATTTAGAGAGTATAACATTTATTGTTATAATACAAAGTAATTTATCTTCAAAGGATGTCATGTGTCACTGTGAGCTTTCTGGCAAGTCTAATGCTATCAGCTATATAGAGTAAAAGTTGCTCTGGTGGAAGAAATGGAACATTTCAGTACAGCAAACTTTAAGAAAAGGTGCTGAGCAGATAGGAAAAATTCAGAGAAGGCTAATTTTAGTTAATAGAGTAGAAATTTTGGACATATGCAGTAGATCAGTTTTGATCTGAGTTTTCTGGGATCATGTATTGCACAGAGGTTTTCTTTTGCTATATATCAAATTATATTTGCTACTCAGGTAGATAACAGTAAATGCTATAAATGAGACCAAAATCTTTAGCAAAGCTTTAAAAATATTTCTTTCTTTCTCCCCTGCCCCCAAATTAGTTTGACCTAGTTCTCAAATCAACTAGGAGAAAATATCATGTCATAGTTAGAAAATTTTAATCTATTCATTAAAGTCTACAGGGAATATATTTTAAGAAAAACATAAGTTGAATAATTTATTAGAATTGCTTAACATTTATTTCATTTGGAGCAGGATCTGAGGTCTACAGTGTGCATGTGCAGATTTTTCAGTTACTTTATATTCCACTTTTTTCTTTAACTGAAAGGAGGAGAGGCACGAAAAAATGGACCTACATCCTTACTGGTACCTTGTCTTAAAGATGTTTGCAAGGTCTGGTTGCCTCTCAGTTGCATACTCTCCTTTCTTTTTTACATTTTACAGCACTGTGATGTCTTAGGTTTTAACTTTTATATTTTTCAAATCCTATACTGTTAGTGTAAGTGAAGTTTCCTGTAACTTGTTAAGTGCTGTTCTCTCATGCTCACACAGACATAACAAAGCCTCTCCAACTCACTCTCCAAGGACACCCAGACCCTCCTGGGCCCAACAACTGCAAACCTTCATCTTGGGGAGAGGGGGGCAAGCTTGGGGAAATTTCATCCTTGGCTGGGTTCTGGTTGGTGAATTTGTGCTGATATAAAAGTGTGAAGAACTCATGACCTGTCGTACATTTTTGGATCCACTGAGGCAGGACCCTCTGAACCCCAGAGTGTACCTCTGAAGGTCTTTCGAATAAATCCCTCCTTTTTTCCTTTATTCCTGTCTAGTCTCTGTTTCTAGGTAGCCATTTAAGGCATCACTGAACACGGCAAAAGAGTAGGGAACAAAGTAACCTATAATAAGATAGGAAATTACTTATTATGTGTACTCTTTTGGTTACGCTTTTATCCCTAAAGCAGGAAAGAACTGAAGCCTTCAAACTACTATTTAAGAAAGTTTTTAAACTTTCTAGAATCCTAGACAGAATCTACCCGAAAATTTCTCAGACAGTTTTCAAAATATTGACACTAACTCTGGAAGTTTTTTGAAAAGAATCTGTCTCTTGTAAGGTCTAGATGTATCTTTGATAAGTGGAAACATGTATTCATCAAGCAAATCTTATAATGTGAAATAAATAATCGGCATGCAGTGGTTGCTATGGTTGGAACTGAGGTTTGTCCCCCCCTTTCTTAGAGAGATTTTGCAGCCTCAGACTCTTACACAGCCTTGTAGGAATATAAAACTTACCAGACTCTGGAATTATGCTAACAGTAATGAAACTAAGAAAGTACCACTGTCATTTTCTTAGAATATTTTTACATTTGTGCTATTAAAGTAAAAAAGGGATGAGAGCTTTCAAATGTGAATAAATTCAAAGGTCATATTCCATTCCACAACCAAAAAAACCAAGTGCCCTTTTCTGATGTCTGTTGACTTTTAAGTTCTTGATATTTCTCTTGGCAAATTCCATTTTGAATTCAGTTTTCTTCACATAGCATAAGAAAATTGCACATGTTATGTGGCATAATGAAGCATTATTGTAGTTCTGACTTCTTATTACAGGCCCGAAAGTGAATTTAGCCAAGACAAGCAGGCAGAAGTCATTATCATCTGATAGCTGCTAAAGGTCACAAATGACAGGGCCATAAGCATTCCTTTCATTAGAATAACATTGCAGTTAAACTAGAAACTGCTTTATTTTAGTGCTTGAAAGAATTATAAAATTCAAGTGCATAATACCTTGAGGATAAGAAACAACTGTCCTTAGCTTGCAACTAAAACATCTTTATGAACTTCTGAGCTTTTCCAGTAAAATCCAAGATGTTCATCTTCCTTCCCATATTCCCTAGTTAAACTTTTTCTTCTCCAACTCCTTTCCTGCAGTCCAAGCCCCTGCTAAAATACCCTATCCTTGATAAACCTTTTAATACTTAGCATGCTGTTACAGGACACCTTTCTAAACTGTTGCAAATACTGTTGATGTTTTCATGCCAGACCTTGAAATTGTTATGCTTATATTTTTGTTTTAAAAGTACTCCCAAAGAGCAGTTGACTATCTCATGGAGTATGGGAAACTGAGATGACTCCCACTGAGGATACAGAATTGATTATGATGGGATGTTAATTACACTGCAGCTACTGGCTCTCTGAATCTCCACTGACAATGAAATCGAGTCCTCTCTGAGTAGGGTGAAGCTTCAGCTATTAAAATTTAATGACCACAATCTCTTTCCTTGTCATTAAATGAAAATTGGTTTAATATTGATAACTTGAATTTTAGGTGTTTGCTCTGCACTGTACTACATTACTGGAAGCAGCATAGGTGGCCTGACCTGCTTCTCCACTGCCCCTTTTTTGGCCATACTGAACTAAGGATGTGATGTTGGTTTGTCAGCATGTTGGCCAAAACAACATGATGGTTTTTTTGGATAAAGACTTCTGTAGCAAAGCAGGCAGTTGAAAGCCAATTAAACTATTTTCCTGCGTCTGTTTTTTCTTTTCCTTAATGATCTTACCTTTTTACGGTGGCTTGACCTATCCTAACTCAAGGTATCTTTGATTCAGGGAGAATTGAGGTTTCATTATTTGGTTTGAGTTTTTCTGGGGAGAGGGGGTGTTTCAATGTTTTGGGGTCCCCCCCCCCACTGTATTACATTAAAAGATTTTATGTAAGCCATATGTCTTATGAAAGAATAGACACATAAGTCTTGTCTAAATGGAAAAATCACAATTCTCCTTTTGAAAATGGGAATGAAATTTTCTGTGTCCTTCTTCCCTCCTCCCCACAACCCCACCTTGTCCAAAACCATTTGCCAAATATTGGACTCAAGTTGTCAGAGCTTGACATAGTCAAGCTGAATAGTAACAAATAAGTTTTTTTAGAAAGTACTTAGTCTGATGGGTCTTAACTTTTGTTCATTTTCCACAGAAATTATTTCTTTTAAAAATGTGTAAGGCATCTTCTCTTAAGATAGAAGTGATCTTGTTGTAAACTGTTTGCTCACAGCCTCCCAGTGCCTTTTCTATTCAGAGAAGCTTCATTGTGCAATAGCTGTAATACAGAACATTAAGACAATATTTCATTGTTATCAGACCTCTGGCATTTCATTCTGGTTTTGCTTGCTAGATTTTTAAGTGTTATAATTGATGTGAGGAAAGAGAAAAGAAAGGTCTTAGGGGATGTTAAAATTCAGAAGAGGGAAACATTAACACAATATAGTAGAAAAGATTCCATTCTTTCAACCTCTAGCTCTATGCTTGTATGTACAGGAAAAGTCCATGAGGATTTTATTTGTGTGACTCTATATAATCATGTACTAAATTTTATTTGTGCATTAAAGCAAGGGAATGGCAAGCTGGAGTGTTTTATGAGGAGAAAGGAAATCCAAAATGAACTAAAATTTGAACTAAAATGCACATTTGACAGGATGTCCAAATGGTTTCACAGGAATACTGGACAAGCAATATTTCAGATTAGATGAATTCTGTGGGATTCAACCAGCATGAGTGCTAAGAGGAATTATTTTTACTTGTCTTTTCATCCTGTAGCAATGATTGCACAATTTTGCCAGCAAAGAACAGTCTTTGCAGCATAGGCTGAACACAGAATATTCTGTTCACTTGTGTCAATCTGACTTTTCTGCCTAGATCTGAACTAAAAAAGAGATGGATTCATTTCTAACCACGTATTTAACCTTTGGCAAAACAAAGATGGACTTGTCAAGTGGGCCATGTAAAGATCTTTACTGAAGATTAATTGCCTGTGCTATATAACTTCCTGTTTTACTGTACTTTACATGGCTAACTTAAAATCTGAAAGGATTGATGAACAAGTATAATGGCTTGTACATCAGAGAGGCTTTTTCAGTTTCTCTTCATTTAGTGAGGACAAAGAGGCCGACTTGGTCTTCCCTATGCTTGCTCTTTCCCAGTGGGGTTTGCCCAAGCAGTAACTGAAAACCTTCTGACATTCACTCAGCTACATGGAGAACTAGTGCTGTACCCAGAGTAATGTTCCTTCAGATTTTCTCTGGAGATGTCATGGGATAGCTGCAGGTCACTATAGTCCATTGAGCATCCAAATGCAAAGAGGCTTCAAAAGCAGAGAATTCTTTTAGCCTGCTTACCCAAGGTGTTACTTCTGTATGATGTCCACCTAGTAAGGTCATTCCAGTGGGGCTACTGCTCTCTGTAGGAATGTGTTTAAATTATTGTAGGTGATTAATATCAGTAAAATCTCATGTAACAATTCAGTTTCTCTGAATAAACTAGTTACCATTCATCCTTGCTGCCAGAGAATCCAGTGTACCTATCACCCAGGGATTCTTCCTTCCTGCTCTAGTAGATCTGAGTTTGTCAGATTCCGCACCTGGTCCCAGGTTGGCTGCTGAGATTATGGTGTGCCCAGCCCCAGCCAGATGCAAGGCTCAATATTTGTGTGCAACAGGTTTGTACACAAGGACATACCATCAAAATTCAGCTGGACACACAGAAATGGTATCTGCATAAACACACACTGCGTTACTAGCTTGATCCTGGGTCTACAGACTAATAATCAGAGGAACAACCTTTTTCTGGATATCCCTGATCCTACTCAATGGCCAAATAAACTTGAACTTCACTGGAGTTCCCACACCTGCACACAGTGGGATCTCCCTGGTAGCTTGTTCCTGCCCAGATGCTGGTCACTTGCTCTTCAGACCCACACTTCCCCATCACTGAGTGGCACTTAGAGCTCTTGTGCTATTTCAGCTCTTCCTTCTGGTTCTATTCTGATATCTTTGTGCTCAGACAACCTTGATGCTCATAAATCCATTAGATACCAAGATCATATGAATAAATAAGCTTTGGCAGGCTGTCATCTGGAAGAGACATGATTAGTTTTATTGCTTTGCTCTGGTTCTCACTGAATTTGACCTTGAGTATTTCGGTGGTTTGGGATACTATTTTCTGAGTCTATGACTGAAAACAGATGATATGGAGCTTAAGGTGAATTCAACTCAAATATTATATTAGTTTATGTAACCAGTTCCCCAAACATTTAAGATTCCTAACATTTGAGTTCATCCCAAAATGACAATTTTAAAGGGGTTTATTCCATGTTTTGTTGCCCAGAATATGCAACATAGTGGAGAAAATTCTCCTTGTTTTCCTTTCTCAGAGTTTCATTTGCCAAACAATTAATTTCTCTTTAAGTACAAACTTTGTATCCAGGTTTTGATGGTTGACAAAAAGGGATACTTGAAGACAAAGCCCTGTGTTACATGATCTGATATCATTATGAGTAAAAGATTGACATAACTGGGACTGTCAATAGCATAACTAGATTTGCACTGAACTTAAAATGGTGACACGAGTCAGGCGGAGAAGAAATATTTGCAGTTACAGGGAAGTTAGAATCACAACTTCTGAGGTAAGAAAGTATAAGGATGCTGGTGGAATACTTTTCCTAGATTGTGAATGTGAGAAATAAGAGAGTAGACAACCAGGTGATGTTCTTGCTCTCACTTGCTTAACTGAGGAACACATAGTAACTGAACCCCCTTCATCTGTGGAATAAGAAACTGTTTAGGCAGTCATATGTGCCTCTGGCAAATCTTGGTAAATCATTATTCCTATGTATACAAGCACAGGAGCTACCTATATAAACTTTTCTTTCATTGGGAGAATCATATGAAAAACAGATGTTGAGAGCCGGGTCCTCCAATCTGTTTGCTTTCCTTTAAAGGAAACTTGGCTTTTTTATCCCCTTAGAGTTACCTCATTTAAAATGCTAATGGTATATTGAACATGTTATGTTTAGTTCTCTTCAAACTCGACCCCATTAGTAGAACAGTATGAATTGCACAGAATGACCAAATACTGGAACCTGAAGCGTAACTGTGGCCATGGATAAACTCATGATTCCAAACAGCACTTTCAGTGTATTGACAGTCTTTCTGTAGGTTGATAAAAGTCTCTTAAAACAACTTTAGAAGGATCATGCACAGACACATTTTCCTTTGACTTTGCTATAGTCTTCAAGCAGAGCTTCTAGCCAAGAACTCAACCCCTACTGCTGCTGTGATGGCACTTTTGAAAGCTTAGTTCAAACCTTCGGAACCTCTGGGTCCCCTGAAGTTAATTATGGGGAACTACTGTGTGAAAAAAGAGAGTCTCCTTCCTCGTTTAGGCATAACATTTATTAGCTTCCTGCGATGAGGAAAGATCATGATGGCATATTCAGGTCAGTTCCTTGATACAGCAGCTGTAAGCTTAACTTTTAAAAGTTTGACTTCAGCTATGAGTTTTTATTGACAGTAATTGACAGCAGCTAAAAAATATGATTAAGTTCTCACCCTCTGCCAGCTTGTCTTTCTTAATTTCTACTTACTGAGATAAGTTGACAGCAGTTTAAATTCAAAAAAATGTGCTAGCTTGGAATATTACACATGGTTCACTTAAAAGTGACCTAATTCGGAAAGACTTTGTAATATTTTTTTGTGCAATGCCAATATCCTTTCTCTTCTGTCTCAAACTGTTTTGCAGAAATTTTTGTAGAAAGAAGTTACAAATATGTGTATATTTGGATCTAGTTCTATATTATGACCATCACATTCTTCTACTAAAAATGTAAAATTCCTAATAAAAAAAATTATAAAAAAGTCTAAAACAACAACAACCAAAAAAATCAACTCTGAACCCAGACATATTTCAGAATGTTAAGTCCATTTTACACTGCTCTGATATTAGGTGGTAAATTGAACAAACTCAGCTTAGGCAAGTGTAAGACACCTTGTGGCACCATTCACTACATTTTCTGTTACAAATAAACATTGCATCTTTTTTCTTGATGGGAAACTATTTTTTTAATGTAGTGGAAAATATATTGCAGTTCCCACATCAGTGACACTTGGTTCAATTCTTTGTACAATAGATAATGTATTTGTAATTGTTATTTCCATTTACAAGACTGTGAGAATGAGAGGAGCAAACACAGGTAGCAAAATAGAGCTCTGATCAATGGAGCCCACACATACAAATAGAAATATGCTAATTTCTGCAGGGCAGCCTTGCAGATACATCATACAGCAGATGTTGATTATATACTGTCAGTGAGCAAATAGCAGTAAGTTCTTTTAAAAACAAGTGTACTCTGTACAGTGCATAAAACGTACAGAATGTGAATGTGAAATGAATGAGAGAGTTGGGCAGAGAGAGAACGAGGAATAAACGTATTTCATATTGAATCTGCTTGAGTTATTGTTTCCTGTTACTTTGCAGGCTTCATTGTTTTGCTTTTCTCAGAGAGACTGAGGTCAGGGAGGGAGAGGAAACTAATTATTAAGTGGGAGTTGGTGGTGAAAAAGTGCGAGCCTTGGTGTTTTGAAAAGAATGGGAATCAGAGTGATGAAGGGAAAATGCATGGAAAAACCAGTAATTCAAGCCTACAGTGAAGGTCCAGGTTTGGCTCTCAACTATTTCAGATCAGCTGCCCATACCATACTGCACTCTTTGTCAGAGGCTAGAAAGGATTTTAGATAGAGGTTTTTGTGGGATGGCTATAGGTGGAGCTGGGAATTAGGAACAAACATTAAGTTTTCAAAATCAAACAGGCTTTTTTTAGAGACAGCAGCCTTGAAGTCCTGGGAAACAGTCTTTAGTCAGTGTTTTAGAAATTTCTTTCTAAATCAGGTAGGGTTGAATTCACATTTAGTCCTGTGGCATTAAAGAGTCCTATTAAATGTTGAACAATTTGCAGATTATGGTAAGATAGGTGTAAGCGTTAATTCCCCAACTCAGACTAAGATAAAACAACTTGGCTATTCAGAACACCAATGTCAAAATATGAAGAAAAATGAGGATCATGGATTAATCTAAACATGTTTTACAACAGGAGCTTGCATTAAACTGTATGATGCCATGTCGTGGGAATTTAGGGTGTAACTATTCTATCAGCATCTGTTAAACCCGGGAGGGGGCAGTTTCCTTGTCTCTTCCACACCCATCTTCTCCCAGAGAAATTATCTCCCACTAATAGGGCCATTGAGCCTGGCTGTGTGACTGATAACATGTTATCATCCCTTTGTGAGAAGCTGGACCTGGAGAGAAGAGCCAAGCATTCCTGTCAGGATAAAGCCTGGGATTTGGAACAACACAAGCAGCCTTTTTCCACTGAACCCACAGAAGAAAACCAGGCTCTTCTACCAGCACTGGACTTCCAGGAGAAAACTGCATCTTTTTCTACTGGACTGCTGCTCCAACTGAGCCACCATCTGTCACTCCAGGGCTGCAGCCACCACCTGACCTGACTGTTGCCAAACACCCTGACTAACAGGGTGTCAGGTCATATTCTGACTCTGACAGTGTTTTGTTTGTATTACTACATTTTATTGTTAACTAGTTAAAAACTGTTATTGCTGCTGCCATATCTTTGCCTGAGAGCTCTTTAATTTCAAATTATAATAATTTGGAGAGGGAGGGAGGTTATATTTTCCATTTCAAAGGAGAGGTTCTGCCTTCATTACCCTAACCTGTCATTCCAAACCAAGACATGCCAAGGCTTTGGCTTTAAGCAGCAAGTCTGGACAGAACTGCAGTCAACTGGTACTTGCTATTTTGCCTGAACTTGATCTTCTAATTGTTGACATTTTTCACTCCTTATGTAATCACTCCATGTTTTTCCACAGTGAACAGGTCTTAGTTCATAGACTGGTGCTTCTCTTTTTTTCTTCTTTCTCTTCAAGCTCCCAAAGGTACTATCTTTGATTCAGTTAGACTCAAAGGAAATGTGGTTTTTGGAAAAGAGCAAGCTCACCTTCCTGCAGTCTGAGCAGCACCTCCATTCAACTCTAAAGCCCTTCCTTATGGTGACAGTTCTTTGTGTTAAACTTCTTATCTATGTATTCCATTACTTAGCTGCCAAGGGATTTGCATAATTTAAAAGAAAAACAATATAAATCTCAAAGCTTCTATAAGACTATTGTGTCTTATCAATTATGTTCAGTAACAGTGTTCTAATTCTAAAGGCAGTTCTCCTACTTGTCTGTAATTCACTACTTTCCATAATTAATAGTTTTGGTTATCATATTATTCCTCTGAAAACTGTTTAGTCATAAAATATTCATAATTATAATGTTGTTGCTATGATTAAAGTCATGTTAATGTTTCTATTAATAAAACCTTCAATTGCAAGTGGTAAAGTTTATATTTAGCTAGAATTTGTCATAACGAGATATAGACACATACTGTTTTGCACAATGAAAAATGTTTTATATTAAAAAATGGTGCCAAGTATTTTTATTATTTAACTGTATCCTATAACCACGTCAGTGAGACACTGAGGAGCAGGCAGTAGAATTAAATAGCTTTTCTTATTAAAAGAACATTTTGTTTCTCTTTGAAACACAGTTTTGGAGGCTTAATCTTGGTATTTGTTCTCATCTTTGAAAGCCTTTCTATTTTGACCCTGAGAGTGGCAAATTTTGTGCAGTTCTGGGCTCTGAAATCTATAGATAATTGCTTTATCAAATGTCATGGCCATATCTGCACAAGTTGTTTCTGGGCTGGGTTACACCAACACATACTCTCACAGTCCTGTAACATGTCAGTGCTGTGGTCCTGACTTCCTACTACTGCTTGACCTTCAGGGCTGGGATGCCACACTTTATGTGACCAAGGAATAGATATATTATTTGGCCAGGAAGAATCCTTCTTATTAAGTTGGTTTTTGCTTTTCTTTGCTGATAAAAACTGTTTCCCTCTGAAGTACTTCTGAATAATTTCCTTTATTTCATACCAGTCTGTGGTATTAAACCAAATAATGGCTTGACAGACTTTAGTACCATATATTTCTTGATTTACTTCTGATAACCTCTATTTGTTTTTCTGTGTCTTTGCCAGTGGCTACTTTGTCAATGGTTTGAAATGCTTGCATATAGAATGATTCATCCTGTGCTGCCTGCTCAGTCTCACATAGGTCTCTGTGATATCTGTGTCCTTCCATACATCAGACAGAGCTGCAAAATTTTATATGCAAGTTAAATTAAATCTGAATGAAGCTGTGATTTTATTTGGTGTCCCATGTTGAAACAAATCTTAATACAATGAAGTAGTTGGCTGCATGCAAATCCTTGGGCATGTGCATGGGCCCTTTCTTAATCTACTGATAGAGACACAGAATGACTTATAAGGTCAGTTCAGAGGAATTTAAATTTTCCTTATCTGCCATGAATACTGAAACACATAAGGAGGAGTCATATATGAGATGGTCTCAAAAAAATATGTTAGGAACAAGAACTTATACTTTCGATTCCATGGAATGGAGTCCAAAACTGCTTTCTTCCCCTCTAGAGGGTATGAGGTTGTTACTATTATGTCTGTGCCTTGATTTGGAAAATTCAAGGATGAGAAAGTGTGAGGAGGGCCATGCTGCCTCCAGTACTCTACTTCAGATTGGACTGGGATGAGATCTGTGCTTTGTCCCATGGGTTCCCAGCTATGCCACTTAGCAAGTAGCTCTGGAGCTGCTGCTCAGTAGGATGAACTCACCATCAGAAGGTGAGAAGGGAGTTACTCTGTCACCACCAAATCTACTTCACATTGAGAACTGGGAGAGCCACATGACATTGCACAATACCTAAAAGGCCATGTAGAAATAACTTTTGTGGCCAGTGATAAAAAATGAGCCTTTCAATAGCTTCTTTACAAGGAAAAAAGTAGAACATAAGCACTAAACCATATCCCTTTTAAAATGTTTTGTTGAAAGTTAATTGGACTTGAATTGTCTCTGTGCTTTCCACAGTTCTGCTTTCATCAGTGGGGCAAGGTTCCTAAACCACTGGAGGTATTTTTTGACATGCCCAGATATTTGTTGACATGCACTTATTCTGATGTTTTCCTTTTATGTAACAGCGAGCCTGCAAGATTAAAACAGACCCAAGTTTAAATGATGACATAATTATTGCATTTCTCTCATGGAAAGCTGTTTCCTGACCAAGCAGTGGCTATTTCAATGAATCTGTAAAATGATCATTATTGTGAAATATTCTGGAGGTTACTCACTTTGATGTGAGCAGTAGGGGCCTGGCTGATTTCTAGCAATTAATTAGTGCAACACCATATGTTAGCAGACATACAACAGATGTGTGTGTGTGTACATAGCAGAACAGAGTAGAAATTCTGCAGTTGGAGTTAAAGCAAGAGAAAAGGCTAATTTAAGGCAGAATTCAAGAATAGCAACTTTGATTTGTTTTCAAGCAGCTTTCTGAATGCTTTAAATGTTTATATTTTTACTGTGGTTATTGTTAGGTTACTTCTATTTGTGTGACTTCTAATGTTATCTTGTTACATGATAACTCAGACATCTTTTTTAATTTCCACTGACTGGAGGCACACATGCCAAAGCCTCTTGTGTCATACAGCAATTGTTCCATGTGTGTCTATCACTTATATTAAGAAAGAAAATTGTTTCTGTAACCTAAGCACTAAAATAGTGCTTATACTCTATGTACAACTCTTAGAGGATTGCTAAACCATTGATTCAAATGAGACTGTTTTTCTTGTTGTAGTAAATGATAGTATCTTCCTTTAAACCTGATATACTTGATTCTCAAACTGCTGATTATTATTATTTCACATCACCTCAAATACTGCCAAATCTAACAAACTGGTTGAGACAGAAGAGTCACCCAGTGCTAAGATCAAGTTTAAATAATAAAAGGCAATATCACTATCATTTTATTTTAGAAAGAGTCTCTGTGAAGTGAGTTTTAAGATCCATAGAGCATGTGAATGAATAATTACAACTTACACATGGAGCTAATTGGCAGCCTTGCAACAAAAAATTTATTTTTAGTTTTTTAAGAGAATTTTAGTTCTCATGGAAAATTTTACTGTGTTTTAGGGTGAGGTGTAGCCCCATGGAAGATGCAGTTCCCACAATTCTTGCAATTTATGTATAAATTTCCAGGCAACTGGAAATCACAAGAGCAGGCTTGAAACAGGGTCAAGAACCTGAGTACCAATAAAGGAAGTGTCTCATTTAAAGAACATTAATAACAGAACAGAACTTCATGTTCCTCAAATCTTATTCAATATTCCTCAAATCTTATTCAATAGCTTTTGATATACTAGGTGTACTTATATAATTAGATTTTATAAATTTAAATAAGCAACAGAAAAATATATTGGAACTATGTGATTAGCATTTCATTTTCAAAAATGCCTTGCAAGAATTTCCTGTGCTTTAACAGGACAGAGTTAATGCCATCTCAATTGATCTTTGGGAATATTATGCCTGTATGTGTATCCCTGGTATTGTCATGTTATCTTACCATTCTGCAATGAATCTCTTCTCCCTTGTCCCTACCTGGCTATTACTTTTTCTGCTGTATGTGCCATCCAGCTCCTTGTACACCCTCAGCTGCTTTTCTTGTCAGTTACATTGAAAAAAATTTCTTTCATAAGTAGCAATATTTAAGACTAAGTAAAAAGATGACTGATCTGGCATATAGACAATTTAAAGGAATATAGGTTTTTTTAATCCTTCTTAAAACCAGAAATCATTCAATGGTTTCTTTTTCTTATTTTAAGTTATTTTCTGTCAAGGTCTTAAAACCTGAATCTTTAATATTTTGGCTCTTCTTCAAGGTCATGCAACGTGTCTGTCTATTCTGTACTTTCTCTGAGGTCTTTTTTTGTCTTTTTTTTATCAGTGATTTGCTTAACCACTGGTGAAACACCATCGAGTATTACCTACTCTCCGCTCTGGCAGTGCTCTGGGCTTTCACTGAATGAGGCACATTAATGTTTGCTTACTGAGTCTGAGGGGTACCAAGCAAGAGATCAGAACATAATCACTATGTCCTCAGAAACCTGCTAGGAAACCAAAATCAGAATCTTTATGCCAGTGTAAGGAGAGCTAGGATGCTCTGGATGGAAGGGTTTGTGGTTATTAACATGTATAAATGCTTAAAATGCCGTAAGAATTAGGTGGGAAACAGATAATGCAGAACCATCCCCAAGAACAGAGAGCTGCCATCAGTTTTGTCACTTGATGAACGGAAATTTGAATGAAAGAGATGTGTGGTGTGGGAAGCCTTTAACAAGAATCTCATAACAGAAGACTTTGTGTTTGTCATGTCCTGTGGCATGCCACTGGATCCAGCTAAATGTGCTGCAATATGAGGTAAATACCAGCAGAGGTCATGGAAGCAGGAATAAAAGCATGACAAAGGCTAATGGACTAACAGAAAAGTAATCCTTTGGGGGTGAAAGGTAAGGGCGGCAAAGCAAATCAGACAGTCACAGAGAGTGCAGAGTACCAAGAAGAATTCAGTAGCTCACAAGCCTGTATAATATACTGCACTAATTGCAAACTTAATGAAAGTGTCACCTTCTCAGAGACAATCCAAGTAATGAATACAAGTTATAAGGTGCCTCAAACTCCAGTGCAAAATTATCTGCTAATAAGGTGTAACTAAATCATCTAGTGGATAAAACAATAATTGGGAAGATATTTCAAAAATTAAATTCAAAAGCAAAGTGCCATTCATCCCAATAAGAAATGACAGGTTTTTAATAATGACCAAATTGATATTCAAAGAAAAGCACTTGATGAAGGTAAATTAAATTTATTTATTCAGGCTTCACTTTGTAAAGTTTCAATGTCTATGTATGTAAAATTTTCATGATCATATACACTAAACTGGTTTTCATTTGATTATTAACTTATTGAAATTGCTTCTTCTGGAGATTGGAAAGGTTAAGCCTAATTAGGAAGCAATTACATTCTATTTAATTATCAGGAGAAACTTTCAGGAGTCTGATTTATGTAAATATATCAGACTGTATGCATCATGCTATTATTTTTATAGGGCAAATAAAGATAGATTAAGAAGAAAATCTACGTGTTATTGTAAGTACTTTTACAGTGCTTTTACAAAATTGGTGGTTTTTTTCTAAAGTAATGGAGCTCTAACCAGGAAATAGCAATCAAAGAGGAAGAAGGAAAAGCTTACTCATACCTAGCATTGTGGCCTCTCTTCCACTACATCAACAAAAACTATAAATCACTGGGATGTAAAAGAGAAATATTTTTAAATACCAAATGCAATTCCATTTTAAATGTTACTTCAATGATTTCTTTAAAATGAAGTCTAGCTCCTTTAGAGAAAAATCTTTAGTTTTTAATGAATTTGCTATTGATCAACCTGAAAGAATTGAGCCAAACATTTAAACAGTGGTCTCTGTGTTTTTAGGGCCACATTTCTCTATGCTTCTAGTTTGGTCTTATTTACAAATGTACAGATTTTATTTTTGGAGATTTCTCATCACCTGAAAATGAGGACTTCGAAGTTTTGCCACATTTTAGCCAGTGCTTTAGTTGCTGACAAAAATAGTCCACTTTTTTTTTTTTTTCAATAAGAAAAGATAAAAAATATGTATTTTTGGTGGAACTGAGGTTGTGAATAGGAAATCTGAGTTGTTAGATCTTTGATTATACTACAATGAATTGGACTTGCTGTATTTTGCTGACATCACCCAGCAAGAGAGGACCTAGCACTTCTTTTCTATAGTCTTTTTTCAATATAACTAGTCAGCCATAAATGAAAATATACCAGGACTGTAAAATGAGCAATGAAAATGATCTCTTGATAGCTATTAAAAATTCATTCTCTAGAATCTGTCTTGTTGTGATAAAGATGGCAGGAGCAGAATAAATTGTAAGACCTTTCAGAAAAATAACAGATTTCAGAGATAAATATGAATATCTGGAGGGTGGAGTAACTTTAAGTTAGAAAACTCAATTTCTAGCACTTCCTTTTCATATCTGTGTAGGCAGGATTGGAGTGATGGCAGCTGTCATCAAGCTTGCATACTATAAGTGGCAATACGGTCTTAAGAAAATTAGTACGTTCTGTGACTTCTAAGATTTCTGCTTGGGGAGTCTTTGATCCTAAGCTGTAATTGCAATTAATTACTTATAAAGCTATAAAATTTTAATTATTGCTTTTTTAAAAAATAATTCAGTGCTTTTATAATGAGATTCAAGGTGATGTCTATCACAACTTGCATAAAAATAATTCTGGGAAACTGAACTATATATAAAGGTTATAGGTTATTATATAACCTATAAGATGTGAACTGATAAGATCCAAAATTAAACTTTAGGTATTTCCCTGATCAAAAATCAAGCTTGTCAGCTATTTTAGAGGCAAAGAAGTTGTTCATTAAAAGGGTGATAAATCTAGCAGTGGTTGGTAGAGAAGATCACTTAGAGTGAGGGCAGCACAGAGTCTTTAGGGGGTTTGCTCATGTTCTATGATCCCTTTTTTACTCTTGCTTCTGAAGCAAGTAATGCTTTGTATCATGTATATCCATATCATCTGTATCACACACTGTGAAGCAACCAGCTAATTCCACCTGAATGAACTTTTTTGTGAATACTTATGTTAGGAAAAACAATGAAGCATGAGAAATGCTGCCTGATAAACCTTGACATGAACAGTGATCACACTGCCATGACTGGGATTATCTTCAGTATGTGTGGACATTTTGATGTGTGATCTAAGAGTGCACTCCCATTGTGGCATTAGTACAATTCAGTTTTGAGGACAGTTACTCAGAAGAGAGAAATAATAAAAGCCCAGAATTTTTCATGCCAGTGCTTACAGGACTACACACTCAAAAGTCTGAGCAGTTAATGGTGTTTGATAGCAGTGACGCATTGTAGCACTATTAGCATATGCCTTCTAGCTTTACCTATTTCAAGAACAAGGAATAAGTAGCTCAAGCCACTGTAACTTTGTTTTTTGACTGTATATTTCCTTGCATTTACCAGTAGCTGTATGTTCTCTTCCACTGTGTCCTCGGGATATCTGCCCTTTTTCCTGTGCTCCAGCAGTAGCTTATACACTGCGATGGGTTCCATACTTAGCTTCCTACTGCTTGAATAATATTTAGACACCTACCCCTCTGTGTCTGCCTGTGTGTCTCCACTGGAGTGATGGGTGTGCCCCAAACAGAAGGGAACAAACAATATACGAGCAAAAATTGAAGTTCTCAGTTTTGAACAGGAGCAGATACCACAGAGGCAGGCGGTCATAAAGTGGGAGGCTAAACATCACCACTGAGACGTCACTGTTTATTCTCATCTCTCAAGAAACATCAGAGAGGTCACAGAAAAATGCTCAACTAATTTCTTTGAAATAAACCAGAAGGTGGACATCTGGGGAGATGCCTAGAAATAAAAAAATCTATTCAACAAATCTCTTTAAAAACTTTTGACCCAAAGTACATTTCATGGACTAAAATATGTGGGTGAAAAAAAAATTTATGCCAGAGGCCTGTGACAGAACCTACTGAGACTTTGCAAAGATAGGAGATTTCCATTACATCTTGTAATGTTTTTTGGGTGTAAATTTGAATGTTATGTCATCTATTAAAATTTGGAATATTATGCCTCTCAGTCAGAATAGGTGGAGTCAGATTAAGATTCAGCTTTGGTAGGTAACATTTATTAATTCCAGGGAGACCTGTGAGTAGAAGCATAAAAATAATTGGAATGGTGAAGAGAAGTTGCATCTATAAAAAAACCTACAAAGTGTAGGTTTTAATTTTCACTGAAGAGTTTCTGAGAACAATGTTTTTCACGGAAGCAGTTAAAAGGATATTTTTACATTACTTGCTTGGGATTTCTTGGGGGATGATGGCTAAAAACTCCCTATCAGTTTGTACTGCTTTGCACAAAGAATGTGGGCTCTCCTGCCTGCGTGGTACCATACCCTCAGGGTAGGTTACTGCTTATTATCTTATGAGGGGTATTCAACTAACTCTTTATATTAAGGTGGGAAAATAGATTCATTTTGAAAAAAGGACTGTTGTTATCTTGGAATTTCTCCTCCCTTTCCAGTGCAATGTTTAAAAATGGACCAAATTTTGTCTATGTTAGCCAAAACCTCTATAGTGTTAGTGACCAGAGTTGTTGGCGAGTTAGATGTTACTGGTGAAATGAGCTGTAGGAAGAAGCTCAGAGTACTTCATGACTTAAATGTAAATCATAAAAGCAAGTACAATAAATTAAAGCAAAAGAAAAAAGGTCTACATAAAAGTGGGATGTGTAGCTTCATGTGAATATTCTTGGAGTTAAAAACCGCCACCTAAACAATATTAAAATTAAGGTAATGTTTTTAAGGAGGTAAAAAAATAGGAATGAGGGAAGTACAGAATGAGTCAGTGCTAGCCAATGGGAAAAGTAGAGGATCCACCCCAGAGGGGAATGAAATTGGTTATGACTCAAGTGTCTGATATACTGAGCTTCTATTTAAGATCTGGTTTTTAAAAGGGAAAACAATGACAAGAAGTTGAGCATTTAGGCTGCAGTCTGAAACCTACTGACCTTGACAAAATTAAGCTTATTAATTTGAATGCATGCTGAATTAGCCTCGTGATAAATAAACATAAGGACCTAAAAAAAGAAGTGTGTATGAAATGTAGCCTGTCAGCCTGGTGATATGCAAATGAAGAGGACAGAACCTAGTTTATCAACTCACCATCTCTCTTTGTCACCCATTTACTATTTAGATCCTTAGTTACCAGATATAATGAAGCAAATCTGTTCTTGACAAATGAATATTGATGAGGAAATGACTCATGGTTTTTAACAATTTATAATATAGAACATAGAGGAGGGTGCCTGATTTCATAAAGGTATTACACAACCCTATGCCATGGAATTCCTGATGGTAAACCTCTTAGACATAGAGGAAAACCACCACCTGCTCTTGAGAGCTTCTAGTGGCTTTCTCCCTGTATTTTGACTAAAGTCTAAACTCTAAAATTTACTGTTTCCCAGTTATCTGTTTTCCAGCTTTGCATAGCTTCTGCTTGAAGAAATAAAAGAGAAGAATAAACATGATACTTGAATTTAATAACAATGGTGCTTTTCTTGTGGTTGCTTTAAAGGCAAGTTGTGTTGAAATGTTTTCTGCAACCTGAACACAGTAGGTGGTGAACAAGCTCTTCATGTCAAAACTTCACCATCTTTACACAGAACCTCCAACTTCTTTTTTGGATACAAATGCTGTAACCAGTGAAGGGCACTGCATTTTCTTGTAGTGATTTATGACAAAATATGTCTATTAATCACTAGGGAATGAGGAACAATGAGAAACTTGTCATGAAATAAAAGGGACAGCTGTGTAGCTTTTGGGGTTTGGGTGTTTTTCCCCCAGTTACAATTAATTTAAATTTAAAATCAGCAAACTGATTTTAAACTGATTTTGCTAAACAAGCTATAGCTTAATAAATTCTTCACCTTTAACCAGCAAAAAGGAAGGGAAAATGAAATTATTTATTATAGAATCAGAATATACCCCTGAGTCTGTTTCCCTTAATCCATGACTATGAAAATCTTATTCCTGTTATTGACCATTAACTCAAATTTATAGGGAAAACCCCTGTAAGCGAACACTCATCCATGAAGCAGGCTATTGCCTACTTGGCTCACAGTCAGACACAACTCGAAAAAAGGCTGCTTTAACTTGGCCCCCTGTCAAACCTCTTGCTTTATCAAGCAAGTTAGTTTACGAAGGAAACTGGTGTTGAATCTCTCTCTGTGGGCATTTTAAACCCATTTTTTTGTTCTGTGTGATAATGTTTTCTATTGGTTATGACAGTCATTAATGTTCTATGAAGTGCTGCATTTATTTGTTAATGCTATTCCAAATCTTTTCTAAACAGCCCTGAACCAAGCACAGCTGGCTGCCTGGACTGCTGACAAATATCAATGTTCATGGATGGTCAACAGAGCAATGAGCTATGCACCACCTTGTGTAGCACATACTGTATTTTTGAAACGCATAAGAAGAAATGTATTTCTCTTTCATATGTTCCAGAATGTGAATGAGGTTTTTTAGCTGGCAATAGCAGAAATAGATTAACTGGTATGGCAAATACAAGCTACATTTTGCTTGAGCTTTGGGCAGGGGCAGAGCAGAACACAATTACTTGTTTAACTGACAGAAAACTCCTTATGCACCTCATAAATTAGTCAGTAAGTTAAGGCTCACTGATAATGCCCCACAATATATAGGGGGTCTTGTTATATGTATTATACTTGCACTACAGTACCCATGACTCAGCCTGGAAATAGGGTAAACTGCTGCTTCACCATTATATAAAATTCTTCTTTGCTAATTTGAAAATATTTATTTGCTTTTTCATTGGTTTGTTTGACTGGTTTTACAGTTGCAGCTCTAGTTTGTATTTTACTGGGTACTGATGGCGACTAATAGAAATTTTGTAAATATATTCATTTCATGAATGTTCAGAAGTACCTGAGACTAAAAATGGGTAATGAAGTGCATCATTTAAACGGATAATATCCTCTGAGATGTTTAGTCACAGGAATTTCTTGTGTTCATCCTGATCAACTTATTGCTTAAAAGCTGGAAATAAACATAAAATTTCTATCTAAAGATTTTTTGGGAAGAAAATAAAAGAAAAAAAGGTAAAAGAAATTTAAAAATAATCAAATTTGATGAGTTGGTATAGTTGGCATGTACTGTAGCTTTGAGATCAGAATGGTTAGGGTTGCAAGGGACCTTTAGGATCACCTAGTTCCAAATCCTCAGCCGTGGGATGGGACACATTCCACTAGATCAGGTTGCTCCAAGCCCTGTCCATGAAAACTTCCACGGACCTCAGTTTCAACCAACCAGACACCAGAGCTCGATGCAGCTTACATCAGTCTTCTCCTTGAGAGTAGATCTTCTTAAAAAGCCAGAGGAGGTAGCAAAAGGCACTGGCATGATCAGGTCAGAAGCCAAATTTATCCATCAAGTAGTGATGCAGTAAAGCCCTGGGTTTGCCAGGGACAGAGGCCACTGAGCTGCAATCAGGGTTATTGGCTCAGGCTCAGAACCATGTGAGTGGGAATACATGGCCCTTCACATACTAAGTTCCCTTACCTCTCAAAATGTCCAACTTTAAACTAGCTTGCAACACATAATTTCTTTAAAAAGAAAGGTTTATTGCTATTATTATTTTTAGAAACACTGTATTGACTTTGCTGCAGGCAATAGGGAGCAGGATAATAGCACTGTGACTCAAGCATTGTTAGCATTCAGTTAGAGTAAATGATTGCTGTTAGGATTCAGCTGGAATAAATGATTACTGCCAAGAGACAGCTATACTGCAAGCGCTTCAGCTGTTCTGGTTCAGTGTTACTTCTTAGAGTTGAAGAGGTTTCCAAAATCCTTCATTCAGTCTTGCAGAAGAGTTATCAGAATATGAGATTTCTACTCTTCTTGGGGAGTGAAGGCGGGGGGGGAGCAAGGTGGAGGGGGACAATGGCAGGTGGAAATAAGTCTGCGTTTAATGTTTGCCATAAGGAAAAAGCTGTAATAACTTCAGCAGCCTGAGAAACAGTCCATGCTCTAGATGGTTGCGTTATAAAACTGCTATCACTTATATGTTGATTAGAGGAGAAGATGATGATGAGAGGTTAAAGGAGAGACATGTTTGCTTGTGAATTTTTAAATACTATACCAAATGCAATTGGCCACCTACGGACGGAATTAATTCATACAGAATTTTATTTAACATTGGAACAGCAGAAATTTAGTGAACATAATTAGGGAAAAAATCCAGTCCATTCAACTCCTTTCACAGAAAATCTTTCTTTCAAAAGCTGCATGAATTTAGCAAAAATGTAGGTCTCATAGGCACAGGATAGTGGCCTATTTCTAAAAAAAAAAATACAAAACAATAAATTAAATCATACTACCATGAAGCTAGAGAGTCACTTTGTGTTGTCTCATTTGTTGAGAACGATGACTTTTAAAGATTCCAGTGAACACAAAAAACAAAATCACATGGCCCTTTCAGCTTTAATCATGCAGGTAGAACACACAGTCCTTTGGAAACTGAGTTCTGGCCTCTCAAAATGTGCACATTTAGCTTAGCTTCCAGTGCAGGATTTAAGCAAGGAAAGGTTGGACAAGGGCAGTGGCTATTGAGAGTGGCAGTCTGCTCAAAGGGGAAGGATGGTTTTCCATGGAGAATGAACCTGACTTTTCCAACAGTGTCCAGCTCCTGCCTGTGCCCTGGTGCTGCAGGACAGAGCCAGACCCAGAGCTTCGTCCCAGTGCTGGATCCTGCTAGCAGCTGCCCATGTGGCATCAGGAGCAATGAGATTCTCCTCACAGCTGCAGGAGCAACAAGGAGTAATGCACGGCTGAAAGCTCTTGATCTGTAACCATTCACAATCGAGGTCCTGCTTCTTCAGCTGCCTCTGAGCAGGCTGTGATCAAAAAACCTCAGCTGTGCAGAGCCCTGGGAAGGAAGAACTGCAGGTGGCCTTCTTGGAACAGGAGTGTGCTTGAAAGATTATTTCAGGCTTGCAGAAGGCAAGATAGGAGAGAATAATGCAGGAAATCTTTAATAATACAATATTTTAGATTCAATATATGGTTTGGTCTGACAAGAATCTGTCAAATTTGAGGATTTACCATTACCACAACTGTCAGTGTGCATGCTCATTTGAACTTCCTTACAAAATAAAATTATCCATGTTACAGCTGTTGGTTTCACTGATATTTCCCATATTAATTTCTGGGGTTTTGTCATAAAAGGAGTTTACTTTATTTGAGCTTAAAATTCTTCTCCAGCCAAAATGCCTTTTTTTAAACAATACAATGAATGTGCTTTTAAAGAACATGTTAATGTATATGGCTTCTTTCTGAAGCTCTGCAAGCATGAGAAGGCTGAACCTTTAGCTCTCACCTTGTGCCAGCTCAAAACCAGGTACAATATCTAGAAGAAAAGGCAATGGCTCACAGGCCTTTGTGAATGTACAAAATGTGTTACACAATTTGTCTTTTTCCAGAAGGATATGTGCCAATTATTCAGATTTAATTTTAGGCCACCAGAAACAACCCTTGTTTTCTTATCCTAGCAGTTAAAGAAACTCCTAATGCAACCTGTATTGGTGTGCTCTTCAATAAGTTTTGAACCCAGAAATTGATATGCTGAGTATGTCCTAAGTTTATAGCCAAGTGCAGAGGAAAAGAGTTACAGAATGGAAATGAGGAAAGGATCAAAGTGAACACTGGAACACTGCTTTATAGAGTCAACTGTAGGTAGAAATTTTTTTTGCATCCTGAAGGCAAAACATGTTTGTAATGCCTCAGAGACAGGAACTAAAACAATGCACACAAAAGTAAGATTATGCATAGAGTAAGGCCTGTGCAGATCCTGGTAGTTTTATTAAACTATTCAAATTCAAAAGCATAAGGCCAAATTCTTCACTTAATTGAATGACTGTCAGGAAAGGTATTCAACTGAAGCTTGGATACCTGCATTGCCTTTGAGAAGGGAGCCACGCACTCACATTGAACACTGTTTTGGAGGATTGTAACAATCTTTACTTTGCTCTAACAATGACAGACACTTCTTCCAATATTTATTGTTTCCACTGCTATTACTGCTGTTGTGTTTACCTCTGGCTGGTTGATGCCTCCTACACTGGCAAATATAGATCAGTGTCTATAAATAGGTGTTTTTCATTAAAAAAAAAATTAGGTCCTGAAAGCAGCCATCTTCTGATGAGTGTTTTAAGTGGCAATCTGAGATCATAAACCAGCATCTGCTGGTTGAGATTTTTTTGTACTTTGTGATTCACTGTCTTAAGTAATAGTATCTCAATCAATATATATTTGAGAACATCTTAGTCTTTCACAACGAAAAAATTTAGCTCCATGAAAATGCCATTAAATAGGCAAATTTAAATACCTTCTGGCCTATTATTCAGTGCACATTGCACAATAAGATATTACAAAGTAGTTAATGGTATGTTCTTAGTTTTGAACTCATGAAAAGGGACTTTAATAATGGTCCAGAATTCTTTCCTTCCTAGAGTATTTCAGCATACTCTTTTAACAAATATCATGATCTTCATTTTTTACTTTAGAAATACTGTAGGCCGGGTTGCAAAGTTAAATCACAGGCAGCTCAGTTTGTACTCTTGAGATGTACTGTAACAGCCTTGAATCAGTATTGACTTAATTTCTCACCATCTCATTGAAAAATGCATACTTTTGATGTCTTAGTTGAAGGAATAGCTCCTATTTCTAAGCCATAATTTCTCCTATGAGGCAAAACTTCATAACATTTGTTCCTCTCCTTTCACTCTAACCTTAACCTTTTCAACTAAGTATTTAATTCAGGATATTAATAATCTCACTACATTCGCAGTTTATGACCTTTTTGTAGCTTGTTACACAACTTTAGGAAAATTGACTTAAGGCTTTCTGAATACATAGTCCTCTGTGCAGGAGCCTACAGCTTGTTTTTCAAGGAAGCACTCTGATATTCTGTGACAATTCCCTTCTACTGAACAAATTTGCAACTAGACCTTTCAATGCCTTTGTCTGTGCTTGCTCCCAAAGAAAGTCAGATTTTCACATGGAGGACCGGTGGCTAACTTTACAGCTGTGTGTTTTTATCACTGGAGGCTCTTCAAAGAACCATTAATGCATGGAAAACTTTGAGAGCTTATGCAGGAAAGTGCATTTAGGAATAGGGCTTTTTAAAAATTATTATTTGTTTTCTGAAGACCAGCTGGATTTTCTATTTTGATGTCCCCAAGTTACAATCTTTATCTACTTTTAATGCCTGAGATATTTGCAAATATTTCAGCTGTTTTATGATGCAATGACTGAAAAATGGGCATTCACTGGTTCCCAATGTACACAGCTTCAGGTGTACCTCATATCTGCCTGCCAATACTGAATATTTGAATAAGGGGATGAAAAGAAATTAGGTGCCCAAACAATATAGACTGCTGTTCCTGGTTTCCAGTATATCCACAGAATTATCTTTCCTTTCAGGTAAATCCTAGGATGTGTTTATGAACTTCTTGTACAATTTGTCTTTAATTGCTTTTTACTGTCTTGATTGCTAAAAATTGTTGCCTATGGAATTTTTTGTTATTTCGGGGGGGTTTTTTAAATGATAAAAATAACAGAAACCCCCCCCAAAACCACAGTTCATGAGGGAATGAAAAACACACTGTGCATTCTTAATGCTTGCAGAAATTTTCTGTTGGAATCCAAGCAGTCATTTGTATGAGGGGTCTGACCAAGCTGGCATTGACACTACTGGATGCAGTGGTTGAGTAATCAGTCTTATTTGTGATACAAACCCAGAAGTATGCTAAGATCATACTTATGATGAATAGCAGAGCATAACTGATGAACTAGCATATTTATTTCTAAATATTTCTAAATATTTCTATTTGTCTTGTAAAAGACATTTTAGAAAGCTTGCCAATTTACATTTGCACTGTTACAAAAATCTCACAGTTGTTTGATTTGAGATAGACTATACCATGTCCTGTCAAATTTTGTTTCCTAGTCTGTAACCTTTATGGTTGCTTGTTACATGTGGTGAAGTAAGACATTTGACATAAAGGGCAGCCCAAAATGGAATGAATTTGACCTTATAAATTAATAAATAGTATATGGATGCCAACATGAAATCTATGTGAAACTGTATTCCTAATTAAGAGATTGACTGTATTTTTTTTATTTATATGCTTTCTACCATTTGTTGGTAGATTTATTTTTGTCTGGAAGTTCTTGACAGAGAATAGGGTGGAGTCTGCTTGCAGATAAGGAGGAACACAAGTTGGAATGGCTACTGACTCACCTAAATAGTTAAATGCTAAGATGCAAAATTGATAGTGCTTTCTAAAATGTAAACTTTTTATTGATGAGAAAATGTACCTGCAGGAACTGTGCTGTCCTGGTATGGACACCATAATCTGTGAGTGACACTCCTCTGCTTTCTCCTGTGCACATCATGAAATAACTTGTAAGTCCCACAGCTCCTCTGTACATGCTTTACAGATACATGGGTAGATGAGGTAAAAAAAATACAAATCAAAATATTCTAAAGCAACTCATCAAAGGAGATTTTTTTAAATTCAAGATGAAATATGGTGGGCAGGAAGCCTTCAACATTTTTATAAAACATTTCCTCTTAATAATCATCTGGACACAAACTTACTACAAGAAATATTACATTAAGCAGACAAACTGTAAACTCCAGGGTGAGATTTTTATAGTGACAGAGTTCAGTTCCAATACTGAGAAAACGAGAACTTGGCTTTGCAATCAAATCAAAATGTGCTGAATGTAGCACTGGGCCCCAGATTTAGTGAAAGACTTTTAAAGAAAATAAGTTAAAATAAGTTTTTAAGTAGTTCTCTTGTGTGCTAGTATATGGTATGCCCAGGAATATTCACACGTTTCAAATTAGATGATTACATTTTATTTCTCAAGTGCGAATGGTTTTTAATTTTAATTTGATTGTGAAGTGTTTGAATTTAACCTACTTATAACACAGATAAGTCTTACAAGTGAGACTTACAGTAAGGCTACTTTCCAATTTGTGATGTCTATGGACGCTGCACAAGGCATAGATTTAGACCAACTCCGTTCCATCTGTATCATCACAGGATGAAGAACTATGGATGTATAAGCTAAATGAGAAATGACATAAACATCATCTTTTAAGTTGTGTTCATGTAAGACGCTAGAGAAGAAAGTGAAGCTTTTGTTTTTTCATAGAAGATTAAAGGAAAATAAAGCCTTAAAGTTTGTGGTGTCAAAACTACACCACTCTATAAGGCAGCTGAGTAAGAAAAGGTACATGTAATCTGGTAGTGAGAGCAGTTCTGTTAGGAAGTTAATTATATACATGTATAGAGAGATCCTTTCTCTTACAAAGAGAAGGAACTGTATTTTATTTTAAAAATATGATATTTTATTTGTCTAGAAAAAAAATCTAGAAGTTCCTTACAGAAGTAATGGTCTGGGACATAAATGGCTGCTAACTGCACAGTAGAGTTTTCATGTGACAGATATATTGCAAAATAGGCATGGTCCTGACCAAGCAGGATTTATGACTGTGAAGGTCAGCAAATGTTGTAATAGTTTCTCTCTCATTTGAAGTTTAATGTGCTTATCTAGATTGTTCTGACTTCCACATGGATTATAAATGGAGGTGTACAGATTTTAATGCACATTACCTCTTAAGTTATTTTAGTGTTGTTAATAGAGGCATAAAACTATTACAAGATCAGTATTTAAGATTCCAGAATTTTCTTCCTCATCAGTCCCAATACAGATTAAGAAGTTACTCTTTTTACAGACAGCAGGAAGACCAGTAGGGTAAAACATGCATTGATTAGTTTTATAATGTGTTTACAATTGATAGCTTTGTTGGCAACCAGGTTTTTCCCAGGCAACCACAGCCTCTAGTTCAGTTGCCCCAAGTAGTTTAGTTAAAGAAAACCAACATCAAATAACTTATCTGACTGATTGATCTAAATGCGAATTTGCATATGCTTCTAAAAGGACCTGCAAATGGCTGTTTCTATAAGCAAGAAGCACCCAGATATTCTCAGCACATCACTGGTATCTGAGAATGGCAACTAATTTGCATATTGTTAAATCATGAGATACTTTCCAACCCCATAAAATTAATCTGGAATGCCCAGATATTATCTGCTTACCTTCACAGTGGCTTTGTGCACCCTCAGAAAGCAGCTAAGGAAGTGTAGGATACTCTGTTTTGCTTCTTTTGGCTAATTACTTTGCTGAAAGTGCATTCTGGCACCACTGCCCCTTATGGATCAGAAACAGTGTGGATTATTGTACTGTCTTTGGCTGGGATGCAGTTAATTTTAACTGTGTTTTGGATTTATGCTGAAAACCGTGTTGCTAGCAGAGGGATGTTTTAGACAACAGTGCTTGCACGGCATCAGGGCTTTTTCTCCTCTTCACCCACCGAGTTTTTTCACTTTTACACTTTCAGTTGTCCCTCCTGTCCCACTGCAAGAGGGTGAATGAGAGGCTGTGTGGTCCTTGGCTGCCGGCTGGGGTTAAACTGTAATTATGCAGGGAGCTGCACTATGCAGGTCTTCCTTGGAATCCTGAGAGCTTTTCTGTGTCCTTCTGCTGGCAGTCACCAGAGGAGCTACGATGACATTCAGTCTGGCAATAGGCACGTCATACTGCAGCTTTTGGCTGCCAAATCTGCTTAGACTTTCAGAGAGTCCCACTGTACTTAAATTGGACACCTGAAAACAGAATCCAAAATTTTCAGGTGTAACCTAGCAGTCTGGTAAGCACAGAACACGGTGACCTTCTTTTTCCATTTGGAACATAGAAGAGGATGAATTTAAAGACAGAAAAATTTTTACAATTGTGAGAAATAATGAAGCTTAACATCAGGTCATACAGAAACAGCGATGGTCCTCCTGTAATTTTTCCAGTATTTTTTACAAACAGGACAACCAGGGGAGATATTAAAATAAATATGTTATTCTGCTAGATCTAGTAATTGCACAGTGTCTAATAGTGCCTCAGTTATGGCACTGGGATGGCAGCAGAGCTGTTTACTATTATGCATCATCTAAAGAAAAACAAGCAAGGACTTCTGTAGTTTTACTTGATATTGCTTTTATAAACATAGGAAATAGATTCCTTTCATTTAGAAAAATACTCCAAGACTTCAGATATTTAGCTAGCTATACAGATGAAATATTTTATTATATAAATCATGTTGAATACGCAGCATAAAACTAAACAAATTATACATCTTCACGAAGGATGCTATTGCACAGCAGTCCAGTGTTGCTGTACCCCAGCTTTGGGCAAGCTGGGGAAGGTTCAAAGGATTCGAAAGTTTTAGTTTTGTGTGTTGTAAGGTTCTTGCTAAGTTGCTTTGTTCATTCCCAGGTCTATTTATTTCTATTTTAAGTTGTTAACTCTGTACCCCAGCTGCCTTGGTTACTCCTCTCCCTGAACACTGTTCCTCCCCTCATTGGCAGGATCCCTGCCAATTNGGTGACTCCCAGTTTCTCTCCTCCCATTCCCCCACCTACCGAGCAGAGGATCCCTGCCAATCTCGCCAAAGCACACCTTTCCCTCCAGAAAGTTCCTTCTCCCTCGGTGTGTCATTGGCTCCCTCCCTGTGTTCCCTCCTCTGCTGTGTCCCTGTTGGACCCCAAGTTGTCAGTTAGGCCCGAATCCAGCCCTGAGCCTTGGTTCCATTGGTCCTTCTGTTCTCCCTCCCCCATATAAAATCCCTTGCACGACCTTTGTCTTGGTCTTTTCCCTCTGGACACATGGGTGGTAATTAAGCTGTTGATACCCACAGGGAAGACCCCTCCTCTTAATTTCTTGGCCTCCACGGGCTCAGCTACCATTGGGGAGCAACCTGCCACCTAAGAGGAGAGCACAAGGTCTGTTAAACAGCAGCAAGCCATTATGGCCATCAGGGACATCTGTGTGACCTGGTCGGGCCTTGGGCAGCTCGCACCCAGCATCAGTCCAGAAACACCCTTACACTACTAGTGTAAAGTAAGAATCAAGTCATCACCTGGAACCAGCAGGGCTGCTGTTGCCTTGTGTGACTTAGCTCATATCTGGCTCATTTTATGACTATACTCCTGAAATGGTCAAAGACCGCTTCAAGGACTAAGCAGTAGAACAGTGTTTTAAAAAGTGTCTTTCAGAAGAAAATTGTCTGTTACCTCAAAGGTTTTTGAGGCGATTTTTAGTCCAACATTTTTCTAAACAAGAAAAGAGACTTCAGACTTCTTTAGCTGGCTTAGGTGCGAACTGTGTGGAAATTTACAGAGAATAATGAAAATTTGTATGGTTGGAGCTACACGCCAGTTTCAACAATGTTAACATTTTAACAATGTTTTCAGTGAAAATAAACATTGGATCCTCCCCAATATAGGATAGGTATCTCTTTACTCACACAACTTTTTCTTGCTTCATTTCTTATTTTATGAGATTGTTACCACATAGGCTCAACAAATGCAATATTTAAGGCTTGTGATCCATAAACTGCAAGACAATTGTAACTTGGATTTTACTGATCTGTTTTCCAAGCACAATATTTATTTGTGTGACAGAACAGTTGTTCATCTGTTCCTAGTTAGCAATACGAAAAATCTGCTTCTACTCACAATTACTGTCTGAGTTACTGGTCTGGTTATGGATCAGGAACCCTTGATTTGTCATGTGATAAAAGCTGCAGTTCAGTAATGAAGTTGAGAAAAAAAGGAAAAGAGTAGAATATTTGTACAAGTAGAGTTCAATCTCTACTAGCTGTTAAAGCAGGAATAATTATACATTTCTATTTTTGAAAGAACTGTGCTTTTTCCCAGTATTAGGCAAATACTTTTTCCACTCTTCAGTAAAGCAGAGAGGAAAAAACACAGGTAGAAATAGTGAAGTAGAAGTGATGGTACTGAGGAAGGATAAAGTTTCATAGACTACAATAATAAAAATAAAATGAAATGAATACTCTTCTAATATTATTTTCCCAAATGACACAGAAAAAAATACAGGATTTTTAGCAATGGAGTAGTGCTTATTGAGTTACATGGGCTAGATCATTGCAAGGCAGCTCAGAAGTAAATACACACACAAAGAATATCTACCGAGTCTTGATGTGAAGTGAATGCATAATATTAAGTAGATTTGGACAAAATCTGCTTATATATAAGAAGCACTAATCCATTATAAGTTTTCTATCCTAATTTTTCTTAAATAGGGGATGGTACATGGAAACACCAGAGTATTATGGTTTGATCTGATCAAAATGTCAGGAAAAGTTACAGAAAAATATTTTTATATCTTAATTTTTTGCATTCCATATCTTGTAAGTAAAGGTTTATTGTGTTTTGGATCCTGCAGACATTATTTAGGGCAATTTTTCCGTAAGTCCTTAATACCAGCGTGAATCTATTTAATTGTAAAACAGTTCAGAGAACATGCATTTTATGAAGATAATAATATCTAGACATGCCAGATACTTTAATGTTGTTATAAAATATTATTCAATAATTTTATGATCTTGTAAGGTTTATCCTAATGCTGCTCTACCAGGACCCTCTTGTGTACGAAGGGAATTAGAAACTTAGCAACTTCACATCAGAGTAAATATTTGGTGAGTGAAGAGGTTACCTGTGTTATTTTCACAATGAGTATCAGTAACAGTGGCAAAGCCCAGAATTTTCATATCACAGCACTGAAGATTATTTCCAAGCATATATAGAGATTCATTTCTTCCTAATTTTCAAAACCTGAGCTGAGTCATAAACTACAGAGTGTAAGGAAAGCAGTCAAATGAAGAGAATAAATAGGACACAATGATGTGCCGTAAGAATCTGTGGGGCTGCTGTATAGCTGGAGCTCAAGGGGAAGTAGGTTTCTGAGAAAACAAACAAACAAAAAACGAAAACCCCAAACTGCCTCCTAAAGAGGGTACTGAGAAGGATTGGAATCTCTTGCTAACATACAGATACGAGAAATAGGAAATGTTATTATTTAGGAGTAACCCTATGCTGCTTCTGCAAGCTAAGGTCAGATCTGTGAGCAGCTGTAGGCGAGAAAACACATAAGCCAGTTGTTTTTTGGGGGAAGCTGTTTCTGTACAGCAAAAGTATAAAACCCAACAGCTATGAATAACAGGAAGAATGGGATTAAATCATACTACATGTTACAATAATGCAACTTTGTCTGGAACTAGGGATTATACTGCTGTTATTATCTCAATTAGAAAAAAAAATACATTCTTAACTGGAATAGTTACACTAGCAGAAAAGTTAGCAATTTTCCAGGAAGCTCCTATTTTTTAATGGTTTTTTTCCTATTTTTTTCCTGCATGGGTTTATTCCAGTGACAGTGGTGTATAATATAAATACTTAATTTTTTTAAATTTCATTTCATCAGGTTGTTTTATAGAAAAGACAGATATTTTTATATAGGCCCTCGTGAAGTAATTTCCTCAAACTCTTCAACTACCCAGGTTAGGAACCTCCCTTGTAGTGCAATATTTGGAGATGAAGAACGACTGGAAAACTTGTTTTTGACATTGGGCTGAAGGTAGCAGAGCAAGGATGTGAAGGAAGAACTGAGTAAGCCACCGTGGTTCTGTCAGTAAGCTAAATAAATATTAAGAAACAAACTGCTGAATTTTAACCATTTGGTATTCCTGAATAACGACAACTGAATACTTACCTTGAAAGAGAAACAAACCCAGAAATACTTTCTCATATTTTAAATTTTTACATGCTGCTTCTTTTTTCTGTTAACATTTCTGTAATACTCAAGATAAGAAACTTATTTACTGTATTCTCGTTAAATTAAAAGGCTAAGCCAAAAGTCCACAGAAGTGCATTTGCAATTGAAATGTAATTTACAGCAAAGAGAATGCTCTCACTTGAAGCAGTATTGGTTATTTATATGAATCACCAAATCAGAATTTTTTAAAAAATTACACTGCATTACTTAGTTTATTAACACCTCATGCATATTTTGAACATGAAGCACTTGTGATAACTACTCCAAATTATATTCATGGACTCAGAATTGTCTGCTAAGGGATAGGATTGAACATTTCAATTGATAAAGGGAACCACAGAGAGCCTGAGAATGAAAAGAGGAAAAAGTAACTGACTACATAGCTCAAAATAGCTCTGCATCAGTAGATGCAGATTCTGCATCACTGCCAATCTTTACCAAAAAAATAGATAAAAAATTAGTGGGAATATGTAGCTAGGCATATCTGAACCTGCTTTGAGGCAGGAGAACAGACCATTTAACTTAAAGGAATACCTTCTTCCCTAATTTTTTTATTTTGTTACAACTCTAATGTTGATTTGTTCATTTGTTTTTGTTTTGGTCAGCCCAAATGAAAGGAAAGACATTGGGACATTTTCTACTTTTCTCTGCTTTATGCTTAATCTAAACAATGAAATGCTTTTTCTGTTTGTGAAAGGAGGCATATTTCTATTCAAGTTTAACAGAGGCTTGGTATCTGTCAGTAGAAGTGCTCTAATATCAAACTATAACTTTTCAAAAAGGGTTATGAAAATATGTGTCTGTTCAAACAATAAAGATTTTAAATGCCAGCCATTGAACAGGTTTTAGATTGTATGAAGATGTAGATGGTTTGAAAAGAGACAAATAACATTCCCAAAGACCCTCTTTCTATTAAATGGATAGTGATGCTTATGAGACAATGAGAAAAAAGTTGCTTAGGCTTTCTTACTGATCTGTCTGTTGCCAATAAGTGCATTTTAGTGTTAACACAACTGCTCTGCAGTTGGCAACTGACTCTGTCCATACCGTGTGCCAGCTGTGGTCACCTTGGCACAAGGTGGGGAGATGTGTGAGTGCACTGGCAGAAAGCTTTGTTTTACGGTAATGAAGTGTAACAGCTTGGGAAAATGCCTTTCTGAGGAGTTGTCTGGACTGAAAACAAGCCAGGCACATCAAAGGATCTAAATCCATGACAAGGGGCTTGAAAAATAGGTCTGGGCACACAGAGAAACAGGAACCTGGCAAACACAGAAGGGAATGAAAGTCTATAGGATAATGTCCAAAAAAAATGTTTGAAAATGGACGCCTCTTTCTACAATTCTGATACCACTTTACTGAATGCTTCTCTGGGAGGGGTTTCAGTCAACCATTTAGATATCTTCTGTCAACCATTCCTCCTACACAGCTGCCACTTTATTTATTTCTGGTTTCAATAACACTCTTAAAAAATACCTTTTGAGATTTAGATTGAGTTGTATAGTTTGTCACCTTCAAGACAAACTATACAACTTTCATGTATCAGGAAAAGTAATAAAGGAGGAAGAGTTGGATTTGGAAGGTTGTTATATTTTTATTTGTTTTCTTAGGACACTTAAAACTAGAGCAGATATAAGTGGTCAATGAAACAGGTAGGAAGAGACCCAGAGCAGCAAAGTATACTTTTTGAGAAGGTAGTTTTAGTAAAATAATCAGAGGTTTGGTTGAGTTGAATTTAGTATAATTTTTTGAGTAATGTCACAGCATTTTTGTCTATGAAAGCAGAAATAAGAAGCAATACTTGAATTGAAGATACTCCAACTATAGCAGCACAATGAGGAAGACATCTAAATATGCCTCCCTCCTCAAAGTCAAGCTTTAGGAATTACGTACTCCACATGACCTGGTTTTAAATCTGTTTCCTTTGCTTGTGCCAGCTCTGGAGAATTTGAAAAACAAGTTAGAAAATTGACTTGCTATGTTTTTTGCAATTGTTCTGACTGTGGAGAAACAAACAGTAACACTCTCTTCGCTAGTCTACTATATTTTTTTCAGCTTCCATTTAGATCAACAAGCCCTTTTTTGTCAGCAAAGTGTAGCGTTTAGGTTTTTTGTGCTTATGTTTAAGGGCATTGTAGTTTGTTTAGGCAACACAACTTGAACCCAGTCTTCTGGCATTTAAAAACTCCTTTCATTAAATATCCTCATTGCTTCTTTTCTATTCCCCCCAAAATCACACCCTATTTTCTTTTAATACAATTGTTTTTCAGCCATATCCATTACATTACAAAAGTATTTTAGGCAACTTTTCAGAAACCTTTTGGGCTTATTTGGCAGAGCTTATTAGTCATAATTTCTCTAGCAGGTCCCTTTCTTCTGTCCTGCCTCAGTAAAAATATTTAATACGTAACTGGTACTGGGCACTTGGCCCAAAACTGGTTTTGGTCACTTCTAGTGACCTGAATTTTAAAACTGAAGGCAATAGAAGCTCTGGTGCTCAGAAGCTATGAAAAAAAGTGGAGACAAAATTAGGTAACTTGAACATTGTTGTCCTGGTCTTTCAGTTGCAAAAATAATTTTAGTTTTGCCTCCAAAGAACGCTGCAGTGACTGATCTTTCTGGCTATGGTCTGTTTTGCAGTGCGAGTTCCAGGCAGGAGCAGCAGAGCTGTCAATACTCTCCTGCGTTTTCTAGGTCACTGACAGCCCAGGAACTTGTGATTTTCAGTCCCTCTCTAATGGATTCATACACAGTTAACTACAAAGGGCCATTTTTCTGGATTTCAGCCAGAGTGTAAAGCTTTCTAAAAACCGCTTTTCTACAAGTATCTGAACTTCTTCCTCCCCAAAGGTGAGGATTGTGAAGTGTGCTGTTCATCCACAGAGCAGATGGTGGCAGTGCCAATTTCTATAAGACCAGCTTACATGTGGAAGATCAGTCCTTTGGAGTGAAATGTTAATTAAGTGTCTTATGCTTTTGAGTCCTACTTTTTCTAATGATGATACTGATCTTGTCTCTACAAATTCAAATACAGCTGCTGCCTGAAGCAGCATTTACCAGGTGTCTCTCTCCATTATCTTTCAGACTTTCAGGAGTCAGACTCTGCGATTCAGCCTATTTTTTTCAAATTTCCAGTGAAAAGTAGCTATCAAGTTTGAAATATTTCCATTGTGCAAGGCAGCTTTGGTCAGGCAGAGATAATAGTACAGAGATGTCTTGTGTCAGCAAAACACCGTGTGCAGTATGAATCAAGGAGAGTACATGGTTAAAACCCTTTTAAATATAATTTTTGGTTGAAAATGGAGAAGAAAATAATAATAGATTTCTATTCAATTGTATTTGTTTTCACAATATGACCATGTTTTGGAGAGAGAAAACCAAACTGGCTATTCCCAGACCACCACATGTTTAATAAGCACCTGAAGTCTCTGCATTGGCGACAAGCAATTTGCAGAGAGACAGAAAACAGACAGGATAAGCTTTTCCCCACCAATGAGTGTTGTTGCAGTGGGTGGATAGTGAGTGCCGCAGCCTTCTGAAGTGTCTCCATGAAGAAGGGACTCAGTGGTGGCACACACAAGCACACACACTGGGTACCTGATGAACAGTCAGCGACACAGTGATGTGGGAAGGGTCCTCGTATGGGGCTCCACGGAGAAAGTTTATTGCAGCCTCACACGTGAAGGGGTCCAGGGACAAAGACAGTGGGAGGGTCCAGGTTTAAGTATGGGGTTGGTAGGGGCACAGAGAGCATCAGAGACTGATAATCTAAGGGCACGAGGGCAGTACACAGGCAGGGCTAGGGCATGGGAGCCAGTGAGGAAACAGAGGGGTAGTGGCTGAGGAACAAGGGCTAATGGGGAAGCAGATAAGGGAGAACATTTTAGGGCAGGGGCATGTAAGGTAGAAAGGGGCAGGGAGGTCAAAAGGCCAACTGGGGAAGGAGAACTGGGGTACATTACTATATAACAGAATAGGGTATCCTGGGAGAAGCCTTGTAGGTCTCCCTAACTTAGGGAGTGTTACACTACTTACGGCTTGTCACTGTTGCACTTTGGAAATGAGCAAAGAAACACAGACTTCAACATTCATATAGCACGAAGAAAGCAGGAATACCTTAATTAGAGAGTGTGTGCTTATATAGACTGCTGCACAGTGACATTGCGATTGGTTAATTAGGAAAGACTGCTTGGATTAGTCCCACCTCAGGCAAAGGCAAACCCATCTGTGGGATTGTTTTTGCTCAAGGACCTGGTTATACTTGGTGAGTAATACAGAAAAATGGAAAAACCCGTTGTGTACTGCAAGGAAACCTAGTCTTAAGCGAGAACTGTGTGTAAAGTTTCATTGTATATTGTGGTACTGGATTCGCAATGGCCCCAGAATCCGGAGTCAAACTTTTGGGGTGCTCAGTGTAGTAGTGGAAGATAAAAATTTGTTGTGTTGGTATGTTCCATGTACCCCCCTTGTTATGCCCAAGTTCTGCATTACCTCAACTCCCCCCCAAACACCTCCCTTGATCTCTGTGTTTGGGCATTCTCCTCCTCCTCTTCCAGTACCTTCCCTGCCCATCACCCAAACCCCACCCTAGAAACTTGTCAATCCCCTCTGAAGTAAAATCCCCTCCCTGGAAATCCCCTAATCTTTGATGCCCCGTTTGTTCTAATGTATGCCAGTTACCTTTAGTGTAACCCCATTAGACCCCAAGATTTTAATCCCTCCCTTTACCCCTCCCCAAAAATGTCCTGATTGGTCTGAAAGTTGTACCCCCCCCTTGGACCATCTTCCCTTAAAAGATGCTGTCAGCGGCTGTTTGTGGCTTCTTTGTTCTGCGTCTCTGGCAATAACCTGTTCCTGGATATGCTGTGACAAGGAATTCTCCTTCATTTCCTTGCTTCACCCCCTCAATACAATATAACACCTAGCAGCCTTTCNCCTCCCTTTACCCCTCCCCAAAAATGTCCTGATTGGTCTGAAAGTTGTACCCCCCCCTTGGACCATCTTCCCTTAAAAGATGCTGTCAGCGGCTGTTTGTGGCTTCTTTGTTCTGCGTCTCTGGCAATAACCTGTTCCTGGATATGCTGTGACAAGGAATTCTCCTTCATTTCCTTGCTTCACCCCCTCAATACAATATAACACCTAGCAGCCTTTCAGGGGAGCTGAGTCTCTTCTCAGGGCACTGCTTCCCAGTTCAGAGTGACTGGCAGTCGTATCATTTTGACACAGGCAGTGATCCCCAGCCAGGTGAGCAACAGAGGGTAAAAGACCCTCTAACCCAAGGACTGCGCTGTGTCAGTATATACGTATATATGTGTGTATATATATATATGAGTTTAAAGAGGTATTGATTTATGTATGATGGTAATAGAATAAAGGGTGGATAATGTCATGGGAATGTAGGGTGTAACTACTCTATCATCATATGTTAAACCCGGGAGGGGGCAGTTTCCTTATCTCTTCCACACCCATCTTTACACAGAGCCATTAACTTCCATTAACGGGCCATTGAGCCAGGCTATGTGACTGATAACATGTTATCATCCCATTGTGAGAGGCTCCACCCAGGGGGAGGAGCCAAGCATTCCTGTCGGGATAAAGCCTGGGATTTGGAACAACACAAGCAGCCTTTTTCCACTGGACCCACAGAGGAAAATCAGCACTGGACTTCCAGGAGAAAACTGCATCTTTTTCTACTGGACTGCTGCTTCAACCGAGCCACCATCTGTCACTCCAGGACTGCAGCCACCACCTGACCGGACTGTTGCCAAACGCCCTGACTAACAGGGTGTCAGGTCATATTCTGACTCTGACAGTGTTTTGTTTGTATTACTACATTTTATTGTTAACTAGTAAAGAACTGCTATTCCTGCTCCCATATCTTTGCCTGAGAGCCCTTTAATTTTCAAAATTATAATAATTGGAGAGGGAGGGAGGTTTATATTTTCCATTTCAAAGGGAGTTTCTACCTTCATTACCCTCACCTGTCTTTCCAAACCAAGACAATGATATAACCTGATCTGTTTTCCACTTTTTGTGAGACGCTGTTATGGTTGCATTCTGACCTGGGGTACATGCAGGGTTGCAATACACTATCAGCAGGTTTGGTGCTGGTGGAAGTGGGGACATTTGGGTTCAATGCGTTGTGACAGACCTCTGGCTAAGAGAAGGGTCTAAGAGATATGGAAGATGCTCGCAGTTTGTGAGTTGGGGTGCAAGGCTCTGTATCATATTGCCATTAAAATACTTTTCTCTCCAGATTTGCACATCCAGACATCCAGACATTGAAGTCCTAATGTGCTTTTATCCACAATAAAACCCTTCTTCCCCCCTCCCACAAAATTTTTCAGATTTCTCTATGAATTTAAGAACAGGGAAATTAACTTGCCTGGTTGATTCAATTGTGAATAATTTTGGGACTTGCACTGTGTCATTCTTTTTTCCATGAGTAATCCCAAGGAAAATTACAAGGGCTGCAGAATTTGTTGAAAACAACTGATTTATTCATAAGTATTTGCAGAAAATATTTACTGATCCGCTGTGAGTGATAGTGAGATTTTTCACATATTTTTAATTAAACTGAAAACTTCTGTGCTTGCATAACAGGCTGCTTTGCTTGGTTGGTTGCATACTGGTTTTGCTCTTCTTAATTATTTCTGTTTCTTATGCAAGAATCCTTTTCACCTTCTCTTTGCTCTAAACAGTTTGTTGTTGTTCACAGTTGTATTTTCACTGACAGTTTGCTTTGCTGTGTTTTCAGTGCATAAAGACCAAAACATACATTTCAGTCTCAATGACTTTCATTTTAGATTAGGAAAACTGAAATACAAAGTGCGAACAAATATAAAATCTTCATGAGAGAGAAAGCAAAAAATCTCTAAGATCTGCAGTTTAAAAAACTCTGTAAACCTTTCATCTTCAATCCTCTTATAATGCTGTCACTGGCTGACAGGCAGGTGGGGAGATTTTCCATTTTATGGCACAGAAAGGACAGATTTGTGATTAAGGCATAGATTTGGCCTCAAAGGATTCTAATTCAGTTTACATCTTTTGATATAAACTTTGTACGGGTGTCAGTTTAGACTTCACATTGCCTGTATAATTTTATTTTCCTTTTCTCTGTAAGAATAGCATTCCTCTGTGTATTTAGATGTCAAAGTATCAAAAACATTGTCTTTTGCAGAGGAACTCTAAACTTCGCTGTAATCTGAAATTTAGGCCTCCAGTTCAGGGATACAGTTGTGCATGTGCCTAATCTCTCTGGGAAGTCAGACTAACAGTGTATTCAGTGTGTCTCTGTACACCCACCTGATGCTGAAGAAGGAACGCATAGCAGAGAAATTCATTGTACCAAACAATACATCTATTAGTAGTATGAAATTTGCATAGTAGAAATATTCAGTAAATTTCAGTGTTGGGCATATGTTTATATTTCAGTGTATTGCTAACTCTGCACTGCCAGCAAAAATGAATATTCTTTTTTTTTGTGCTGCACAGATAGCAGTGGATATTCCAGGGGCAACTTAAGTAGAGTTTGTAATGCATATCAACAATTTAAAGAGTCTTACTGGAAAGTATTACTTTTTACTCCACTGTCATAAAGGCTACATATATTGATGTTCACATTTAGTTGTTGTGGGTTTATGTGTCATCTTTTATGCTGTTCATCTCATCATGAAATCAGGTTCCTTTTCAGCTGAGAATAACGTGCCTTGTTTTATTTTAACCTAAATATTGTGCACTGGGCAGCTGCATGACCCCTCATATCATACTCAATCTTTGAGACTTACAGTATCAGTCAAGCAAAGATTTCTATACCAACAAAAGAATTGAATTTGTGATGCTTTGGCAAGCAAAACAAATTTTTTCCAACTAGTGAAAATAGAAAGTTGGTTTTTTAATTGCACATTAGGAAACCTTAAATGGCTCCTTGAGAGCCATCTGACATCCTTTGCTTACAATTTTAATATTTACAAGAAAGGCAAATTGTGTCTCAAGGTGATGTCTCACTTTTTCCAGAGTCTGTAAAATAGGTCAATGAGGAAAAGAACCAGCTTGAAAGAATAGAAAAATTGAGAAGAGAAATGCAAATGGCCCTTGCATTTATCACTTCTCCCAATAGCACTATCATCAGAAAAGTTCCTGGTAGGAATAATTGCTTGGCAGTGTGGGCCAATTTATCCTGGTTTTGCTTGCAGATCATGGAGATTACAGAGCACTATAGGTGGAGAGTTCTGTGCAGGTGTCCAGGGTTGCTGCAGTCTCTGTCTCCCTGGGACTTTTGTCATTTTGTCCTAGACAGTGTAGAAACTGAGTCATCATCCTACCATCCAGTGGATTTACATTCATTTCTTCCTTTTATTCTTCTTCAAAGACAGCCTTCAGAAACAGATTTTCTGTTCCTCATTGCCTCCAAATATGTATTTCAGTCTTTAATGGATTAAACTCAAGGGATGGTGTAGAGTCCACATCCTTGGTTTCTATGGTAGCAAATTGAATTTCTTCCTGGATTGCCTGCATGAGTTAATATGAGGTACAGTTGTAGGGTGATTGCCTAGAGGAGGATTCTGGTTTTTTGAAACTGTAAAATCATAATTTTATGTAAAATTATTAGTCAATGATTAGGGAATCACTATGGGGACAGAGAGACTAAATCCTGGGATTTTCACTGCTCATAAGTGTCCTGATCTGACATGTGATATCATATTTGCCTGCTGGTGGTAAGGAACTAAGATGATTAATTTCATAAGGTTAATAAATAAGCTGAAAGAGCCTGAATGGTGGCTATAAGTTGCTATAGGCTTTGTTAACTTGAGGTAAAGGGATGTTTTAGATTGAAATAGAAGGAATAAAGCAGTATATCTTTACATGTCATCCCCCAAACTGCAAAAACACCCAAACCAGAAACCCCTTGAGATCAGTGGGTCTGCTTGTCTAGAGGTGACATTCATAGTGCTTCCCTCCTTAATGGGTTGGGCAGTTTGCTAGACAGCTTGAAAATGCAAAGCAGCGCTTCACCTACTCTCCAGATAGAATATTTCACAAAGAATATTTGGGTAATGTCTATGAATAGCATAAAATGGTTCACTTTCTTGTTTTCAATATTTACTGTAAAATATGTAGTATGGTTAAACTGAAGATCACCTATGAAGATGGTATACCCAGCTGGTACTTTAAACATTTAGTGGTAGAGCAAACATATTAAAGGTACAAGTGAGATACGCAGTAATGAATATTATTGACTCTTTATGCACTCTAATATTTAGCTTTATATAAAAAACTATTACAAAGAGATGATGTATCACTGAAATAGATTTTTAAATTTTTTTTTTAAAAAATAAAACATTTTTAAAAATTCTGTGTCTGTCCAACAATCTGAAGAAAAAATGCTCATTAACTTGTGAAGAACCTTGTAACTGTCTCCTACATTTATCTTTTTTATGCTAATCTGTGGATCTTTGTTGCCATCTATATATCTCTGCGAGCTTGGATGTAGTCAGAAAAATCCCTGACAAAATGTGACAAGTCACACCTAAGAGATGGTTCTGCAGTTTTAGGGGACATTTTTGCTGACACAGGTTAGAATATTGTTCTGCAGTTGTGAGCTTGTGTGGGAGATCCCAGCAAATTTTTTTTTTAAACCTCTTTGGTTCCTCCACCTTTATGGAGGAGGTGGTGTGTGTGTGTGGGATTGAAGGCTCCTTACAAGCATGGACACGTCACAGGAAGGAGCTCTGTCCCCTATCAGTTTGAAGGTCATTTCCCTTGAGTTTTACAACATACACTATTGAAATGTCAGCTTTTTCTCTATGTAAGATCTGGAGAAAAAGTGAAGATACTCATTCTGAAGTTCCCCTAAGATAACTAAGGTTCCCCTAAGGTAACTTGCCAAGTTTTTGTTTTTGGTTTTTTTTGGGTTTTTTTTTTGGTGATCTAACTTCTCTCCTTAGGTTTTGATCGTCTAAATATACTAAGGACAGGTAACATGAGATTTAATTTTTTTAAAAAATTGTGTAAAGAAGGCTTTAGCAAGAAAATTGGTATCTTGTGCTGAACAAGGGGAAACTAAGTAAAAATGGAGATATACAAAGCTAATTATAGATTAATTTTACTTTCAGGTGGGGATGTATTCATTGCTAGTTGTGACATAACTCTTCAATGGTTCTGATTTTTGAATAGTAATGTACTCCAAAATAGTAGAAAAGGGAAGTGTAAACTTTAAGAATGTTAATTCTTAAAATATATCTAGTGAGTTTTTAATTTGTGGTTTCCATTATTTTACCATATTTTTAGGGATATAGTTCTTTTGACTGCTTCCTTTTTATTTTCATTTCCTGTGTAATTATTTTAATTTTTTTCTAAATAAGTAAAGTACTCATTTTTTTATTTTAACTCTTTGAAAAGCATATTCCTCATAACTGGTAATAATTGCAGAACGTCTTTAGAAACTGTTGCTGTTTAGGATAAAATGCTTTCTGTTCTACTGTGGCATGAATTATTTTAATTAACATTCTGATTAATATTTTGCCTGCTACCTATGAATTAAACAGAACTTTTCAAGTTAGTAAGGTTTTTATAACTAAACCTGAAAAACTGGTACTTTCCTTTTCTGTTTCAAAATGTTCATTGAATAAATTTTCTAGGTAACATCAGAATGTCAATCCATTTATTGTTGCTATGATAAGTGATTCAGATAGGATAGAATTAGTTAATTGTACTAGTAATAAAAATTATGCAGGGATCTGATGTACTTCTTATAGGAATGGTCATGATGGTCTTAGTCTACCAACATTAATTTACTAAATTACTATGGTCTTAATTTTTCTAAGATGTTTAGAAAGACAAATAGAAAACAGAAACTAAACTACCAATACTTGTCTCTTTCTTTACCTAGAAAAGTTTATTGCAAAGTTAATTTAGAGTTTTTATTTTTAAAAACTTCCTCCCAAATACCACTTTTTAGTTCTATGGGTTTTTTGGGGGCTTTTTGGATGACAGGGTAAAATAAGGGCATCTTTGAAAAGGAGCATCTTTTGCTTTTGTACTTTTCTACCATGTATGAATTCTAGAGTACTAGGATCTCATTTCTTCTGTGCCTGGATGGGAGGGAAGGTAGAAGAAGCAATAACAGAGTACTTAGCATTTATTTGGCAAAATCCCCAGAAGAATTTTTACAATTATCTCAGATGTACATGGGATGTGAACTTCAGCCTGTTTACATAATCAAAACCCATGTGTCTGCATTAACTCAGCATTATTGGCTCTTCCTCTTGTCAGAGACTGAAATATTATAGTTTACGACTTAAATATTTTCTACTTTTAAAACTGTGTTACAAAAGCTGCAGAGAAGAGTACCACACCCTGCATGGACCAAAGACACTTAGCTGCCCGCTGATGAAGATAAAAACTCAGAGCCAGGGGACTTTCAAAGCTTAACACCTTCCAGGGTGGGGACCACAGCCCAGAGCTATCAGCTGACAGGTCCCCCACTGGACGTGGGGTTGGGGGGGGGAGAGAGAAACTTATCCGCAGCAGAAGGGAGTGACATGCCCAGCACAGGAGCCCAAAGCAGCCTCCAGATCCTGCACCAGAGCACCAGAGATGGTGCAACAGACCCCCAGCGCTGCAAGGGAGGCACATGGGTGTTCCCACCTGCCCCAAAGCGTATATTAACCCACAGGACTCAAGGGCGTGGCGTGGGGTGGCACTGACAGGGGACCTTCACCAGCTTCACCACCAGCAAGACCAGATGGAGGAGAGCAACGAGTCATCAGGACTCTTGGACGGGTGATAGGCTTCCACCTAACCCGTGTCACCTCTTCCTGTCCCCCAGTCCCCCCACGTACACTTATTTTCTTTCTTTCTTTCTTTCTTTCTCTCTTTCTCTCTTTCTCTCTTTCTCTCTTTCTCTCTTTCTCTCTTTCTCTCTTTCTCTCTTTCTCTCTTTCTCTCTTTCTCTCTTTCTCTCTTTCTCTCTTTCTCTCTTTCTCTCTTTCTCTCTTTCTCTCTTTCTCTCTTTCTCTCTTTCTCTTTCCTTCCTTCCTTCCTCCCTCTTTCACTATTAAAAAAAATACACCCGTTTTTTGGCAACAACATTTAATCTCGTTTGATTTTAATCTAATTTCTGGGGATAGTTAGAATCCTGTAAGTTTTTTCTAGTTCATTCACAGACTCTTAGCTTTCTTGGCTTTTCTGGGTTTAAACTGGATCGTAACACTCCTTTGTACAGGTAGGAAAAAAATCCTCTGGGGACTAAAATGTGTGTTCATGCAATGAGCTTGTATTCAGCTTATCCCCTAGGAATTATGACCACAGCAAATCTTATTTCAGGTTTGGGATGTATTTTATCATTAAATTACCTATTTTATCTTTAAATTCCCTGTAAAGGACAAAATCACCAACCGGGGAAAAAAAAAGTGGATCAGATTATTTTCAAATTTCAGAGATTTTGAACAGAGCCATCCTGTTCACTACTTTACCAGACAGGCATCCTGTAGTTTTGTTCACATCTCAATAGCTCTAAATTATGCAATTACAGAAGAGATGTGTCATTTACACTTGGGCAATATTTGGTCCCAACTGCTGATACCAATGCCAAAAGTCAGAAGTGATGCAGAGAAAAGAACAAAAACTTATGGTTCTTAAAAATGATATGTAGAAACATCACTGTATGGTATATTATAAAATAATAAAACTGAATAGCTAATAAATTTTCCTGTTTATCATTTATGCTGAACCTTTCAAATCATACCACTTTTTCCACATTGTGTTCTTTCGTGCTGCTCAGGAGCTGTGTCAGTGCACTGGTTAGAATACTGGGCATGAAGAGATGAGGGAGGAGGTGCCAGTAGCACTCGAGTAATAATTCCGTTTGGCAGTGGGTGGGACCTGCCAGCTTGCACAGGCTGTAGCACACCCAATTCCTTCACAGTCAGGTGAGAAGGCTCTTTTGAGGATTTTGGAAGGAAACCATGATTTTGGTTAAAAAAAGCTCTAATTTTTGAGGTCTGTTCAGTCCTAGTTTCAGATATATTTGGGACTCAGATTTGTTTCTTTGCATGCAAGTGTAGGGTGTGAGGTCAACAACAGCTGGAAGGAGGAACTGCCCCACCTTTTCTTGAAAGTGAGTGCTCAAAAGGACAGAAAAAGTTTCCAGTGCCTAAAAATGTTATTTCATTAAAACACAGACGTACTAGAATGAGATGACTCTTCAAATATAGGCAGTTCTGATCAGTTATGGCAGATCATGCAGAGTAGTTTGAAACAAATCCCTCTATTTCCAAAACTCTTGTTTGCTAAGAGTTTGCAAGGTGGTTTTTTTTTGCATAATTTTCTTTTCTGTTGTACAGATTTTTGATAGATTTGTAGCTTGAGCTAATGTGTTTCCCATGTGACATTCTCTCCAGGTGACCCACACATGAGGCATTTTGGACCTATCTGTGCAAATGCTCTGTAGGACCTGGAGGGGAGCAGAACAAATACAGCAACACTCCATGGTGCTCCCTCCCCTTTATAACAAAGCCTGATTTAGAATGTTTCTACAGTAAATTTAGAAGTAAACAAATTATTTTAACAAATAACAATTAGAGGTGTACTTAAAATTATTTTTAGTTTGTTTTCATAAATTTCAGTTATGGTTTTTTTCTTTTTGCTGTGGTATACTTGTGGTAAAACAATCTGTAGAAATAAAGAAATAAAGAAAGAAATAGTTTTCAAATTGCAATAATTTTTCAGGGTTGAAATGGAATCACCAATTTAGGTGAAACTGTGGGGTGGTGATTTATGGGACAGAAGCATTTGTGCAAGAAAGATCCAGAACTGCTAAATCAGCAGGAAGCTGTCAAATTCAGGTGAATGTAACTGAGGGCAAAGGAATTGGAAAGCGCACAAGGAAAGTGCTCTCTTCTATAAGAAATCTCACTGTGGCAGCAGATTAAAGAGCTGTGATATAAGTAGAACAAGAATGAGAACCAGAAAAGCTTTTGAAATCAGAATAGGTTTGTGAGATTGTAGAATTGCTAAAACTGTCTAGTCTTTCCCTTCTAGTCCTAAGGGAAACACTGAAATGAATTCTGGTAATTTATGGATGTTCATTGTTTTGTCTATAAAAACATGGAGACTTTTTTTTATATTTTTATCTTAATAAAAACATGGAAAACTTACATGGGTTTTTTTATTCTTTAATACAGTAAAGTATCCAGCATTTAGACCTAAATCCTCTCTAACAGGTCTGTCTGACTTTCAAGCAGTTTATAGCCTGATTTGCTGTTTTTATAGACATCTTGTAATATTATCTGCATGGATGTCTCTGTGCTTGTATCTCTTTTTAGGAATGAAATGAGAAGTCTGTATTTGGAGCCTTTTTGGGGAAGGTTGGTGGTGTTTTTTGTAGGGTTTTGGGTTTTGTTCCTTTTTTCCTGTGGGTAAATTAAGATTAGGCTTTTCACAGCAAAATAACTGAATCTACAGTTAGGCTTATAGCATATGCCTGAAAATGCAAAAGAGAGTGATGGCTGATAAAATCTCATCAGATAAAGGTTTCAATATGCCAATATTAAAAAGCATGTTTCTGGTGGAAAGACTGATATTTCTAATATTTTTCATACTGGCTGAATTAAAGCTTTATTAATATTTTCTTACTTTTTCTTTTCACTTTTCTCATTTTGATAATCAATATGAATTTTATGTGAATCCAAATGAGAATGTCTTATCCAGTCTAACATACTGTAGTTTGTGGTCCTTTTTCTCCACAAGAAAGACAACCTTTTCTAATATGTTTTTGTGAAGTAATTTGACATTCCTGGAATGAATTATTCAAATGTGTTTGCTGATTTGTAAGCAAGCTTTTAGTTCATGCCTGTTATTCAAGATCCTTTAAAGGTCGTGAGCTTTTACATATTCAACAGGTAAGTTTTTCATTGTAAATCTTGACTTTAAAAAAAGCCCTACAGTAATGTGTAAATAGGAAGTCTAAATCTTTTTCATCTACAGAATAATTCTAAATAAGAACGGGAAAGTCCACTGGCATTTAATTTTTATAAATGGAACAATAGATCTCTCATGGGTATAATAAAGTGATTTATCTGTGAAGCTTTTCATAAGATTTAATTAAATTCTCAGCAAAGCAACTGAAATTTTGTTTGAAATACAACACTTGCTTTTGAAAATGTTATTTTTTCCCCTAGGCTGTAATTAGGTTGCATTTAGATGGATTCTTTGTATTTTACTTTTTTTCTTTTCTTCACTCTTACTACTGGGTTCTGCTTTGGATGATCCCCTAGTATAAAAATGACAGGCTTTAGTCTCTCAACTGCAGAAGCCCATAGCAGACTATTTTTCATGAAGACCTCATCTTGTAGCTATTCATTTCCAAATAAAATTAACTTTCTGCCATGGCATCACTAAAATCTGATCCTTCATGCATGTAGAGGAAGCCTGAATCCCAAAGGTACTCTATTAAAAAGCTCAGAGAACTGCAACCTTCATTATTTTAGCCTTGAAAATTATTTTCTGTGGATCATTTTGCCTCTAATTTGCCTTCTTATCTTGTTGTTCTGGGCTGCCACTTTAGTCCATTAACGTACAAATTCTTTTGTTTGCTTGTCTCATTCAGTTCTCAGCTGCAGCCTGGATACAACAGATCAGCTTAATATTGACCTCAGCCTCCATGTCATATCCAAGCCTCAGTTTCTCTCCTTAACTACGAAATACTCCCTCAAAGTCCTTTTTCACATTGTCCTGGCTTTCCTCTGAAGCATGAGAAACACTTCAGCAAACCTGGAAAAGTCATTGCTTTACAATCTTTTTTTTTCATCTCATCTCTATCATGGTCCTACAAAACCCAGATTTAGTGGTAAAGGCAGATAATCCAAAACTATATTTTCCAAAATATTTTTGGTTGCATATAAAACAATGCCATCCACTAAAATTTGTGCAGTTAACATATTTTTCCTTTTCTGACATTATTCACTTGCTTAATTATTTTATAAGCATATCTTTTTCTTTTTCTACACATTTTAATACCAAAGGGCTTTGGGGGCACAGATGAAAGGAGGTCTAAATATTTGGACCTCCAATACTTGCTGCAATAGCTGTGTCACTGAAACTGACACACATTGTTATTGGGCCAGTCCAGCCAAGTTATAGATGTATGTAACTGTGGGAAAATGAGGTAGAAATAAGGTAGAGTGGGTTTTAAAAAAGACTCATTGATTATTTTTTTTTGTGTGTGTGTATCTTGAGCATTTTTTATTGTACAGAGGCTAAAATTATTCTATATTGGTTTGGTAAAATATATTTTTGGGGGCTGGGTAACATAAAAAATAGAACTATTGTTGAGTCACATGATCTCCCTGAATAGCAGCTCTTTATTTACAATTTAGGTTTGTAAATAGTATAAATGTATAAAGATTTATAAATGCTTTGAAGGATTCCTGTTTTGGTATCATCCCTGGGACAACAGTGTCATGTCTCCATCAGGATATTATATACTCTTGGAATATAAATAGAAAGTAAATAATTGTGGCACTAGAGTACACTTGATTAAACTTTCAATGATGATCTGAACACACTCAGACACATCCCAGAGCAGTAGTATTTATTTGCAGTGTGATGAGCTCAAAAACATTTTAGCAAGCCTGGTGCATCAGCAGTGAGGTTTTCTTCCCTGTGTTTTCTTCCCTTCCAGTATTTCTTCCCTGTAATACAGCTGGGTGAGTTAGTATGTATAATGTACATATTAGCATAATGTTTTCTATAATATGTATATGTTAATGTGTCCATATAGATAGGTCTCTGGGCAGTTTTCTTCTGAATAATAACACTTATCATAGCCAAATGTTATTTTGCCTGCTGTTTGTTTACTGTGGTGGCAGTCTGGCTTTACAACACAAAGGTACATTTCTGTACCGAATAGCTAAAATAATCCCTGTTAGAGAAACACTTAGTTAGAACTAGATTGTACTTTGGTGTCAAAATCTTACTGGGAATTACATGTTTCTACATGAACCAGCCTTTTGAATCTCCTCCATTTTCCCCAGGAGGAAATGACAAACCCCCACAGTATGTGTGGCAGGAGCAAGGTGTTGGGTAATGACTGATTAGCATCTTATTTCCTTTACTTTGTGTCATGATAGATAGTGAGAAAAGTTCATTCACCTTCTTAAGGCAGATGTGGCACACTTTTCCAGTTGGTGTGGTTTGCATTATTGAGGTGAGGATATATCAATTCTTAACTCCTCCCTTGCTGGAAGGAGAAGCCAAACTTGCACATATGAGGGATCTGATCATTTGTTCCTCATTATTGCATCTGGTTCATCAGTACTGCAGATTTTCTTAGGCACAGGTAACCTAATGGCTGAACTAGGTTAAAGTTCTTAGTGTCATTAATTAATTAATTTCACTAATCATGACCAAAAAAAATTTCTATGTATGTAAAAGGAAATGCACTTGGACTGAGGGCATTAAAGGGCTGGTTTGAGCTGAGTTTCATATTGATATGTGATGTGGGAGAGCAGGAATGGGCTGCAGGCAACCTCGACCTTGATGAGTTGCAGAGTGTTTCTACTGAGGACCAGAGACCAGCAAGTAATTCAGAGAGAGGAGAAGAGACCAGATGGTCTCTACTAAACAAGCAGGACTAGAGCAGCGTGAAGTGGTTGCAGCCTCCTTCTTAGCCCTAGATTAAGAGTCAGTTTTGTGTGAGGACGTAGGAAGAGTAGTCCACCATTAACCATCAGATATGAATAAAACTTATTTGGGATCAGGGAAAAAATCTTGGGAAAAATTGGAGCCTGAAAATGTATAACATTAGTCAGTCTTATTAATTGCAAGAAAGTAAAAAAGAGCTCTTAAATCACTGACTACTAGGGAAAAATTACAGATCAGTCTGGTACCAGTTGAAACATCTTCCCATGTGTCTTGGAGTGACTTTAAGACGTATCCCATATTGCCTGCTCTATGCCCATAAAAGGAATCTTATGCCTTTCTGTGCCTTTAAACTGAGCCTGAGAAGGGAGAGAAGGAAAGAAAAAAACAGCCAGAGGAACTTTTTCAAAGCAGTTCTGTGCTTCAATGTCACTACTCCTCTCTGTTGTTCTTCTGCTGTGGGGAGTGAGAGCTGCTGCGGCAAGGGGAGGAAGCACCTTCCTTGCTTTTCCAGCCAGCTCTCCACTCTGTTTTCTTCTAAAGAAGAGAGATGGAGTTTTTCCTGGGACTTTGGTTTCTTCTTCTCCTCTTCTGGACTTGTTCAGAACACGAGAACATCAAAGCCTCACTGGGAGGCCTTCCAGCAGCCTGCAGGGGGGTCTCCCACACTGACCCAGCTCCGGGGAGGAGAGAGACCACACCCCCAGAAGGAATTAAAACTTCCAGATTTCTTTCCACAGTGAGAGATGTTATTATTTAGCATTATTATTCTTTTCTTGTGTGTTTGTTAAATAAATGGTTTTGTTTTCTTCTTCACTTTCCTCTGAGGTAATATTTCTTTTCCTGAACCTGGTGGGGGAGGGGTAACTACAACCTACTTTCTATCAGGGGATATTCTTCATTGAATTTGTCTCAAACCGGAATACCATGTGAAAGGTGATTGACACTCATTCAGATAGTGGAGACTGTCTAAGTAGATAAAGGAAGGTTATTCCTCTTCATTATAGTACTTCCAATTCAGTGATTTTTAGAATTTTTTTGTTTAGAATATGATAACCTTCAGAAGAATTAGTCTCCATTCTTGAAAGTTATCTGTGAACCATTTGACTACAGAATGAGACAATGCAGAGGGTTATAGGGGCTATAATCACTTATATTTTGGCAGCTGATGAATCCAACTGGTCAAGCAGTCTAGTTCTCAAAGCATGCTTTTAAAAAACTCATCACAGAAAAACTGGAGTTGAGTGCAGCAGTTTTATTGAAAAAGTCCCAGGTGTGTGCAATTCCTTTATTAAAATGTTTTCAAATACATTGGACTAGGAGCAAGTGATGATCAAGATATTCCTTTTTTATACATTTTTATTTCCAAAACTATACAAACATTGGAAAACTTTCCTTTTCCTCAATTTTAATTAATAATAATTCTGTAGTGATAAGTTATAGATCTCCCTTTTCAAGCTGCAAGCCTGCTTTTCTGGAGGTGGCATTTTGCATCTTTGACAATTAAAAAACCCCAAACTGTCAGTTTTATTTACATGTGCTTAAGGTTGCATAATTGAACATCATACAGGTTCTGAAAACCAGTGGTTTTCAAGATTCACCCAGGTGGGTTGACAGTTTTAAATACATACATAACTGCATACATGTGATTTAGTAGCCAAGACACTTTTTGTTCCCTTTTATTTTCAAGGCTATCTAGAAACTCTGTGCTAGCCGTGGTAAAGGTTTGATTTAGTAAAGGTACTCACTGAGTGAAAGCAGCACTGACAACAGCTATTGCTGATCGAGGATGTGAATGGACAGAGAATTGTGTGTGTATATACAATACAAGGTCTAATGTTTCAAAATTAACTTGAAGCTCTTATGTAAAAATAATGTCTAGAGTAAAAGCTATTTCCTGGACTGGATTAAAGAATAAAAGACCCCCACAAACACTTGTGAAAGGAAAAAAGTGGAGCTCAACAGGGGAAAGGAACAATAGAGGCACATGGATTAAATTCGGAAGCTGATCTTGCAACATATAATTGAGTTGAAATATAGCAACATTATCAATGGGAGGTGAAGGCTACAACTGCAGAGGACACATACATTACACTTGATGAGCTATTATATTGGCCATACAGATTTGTCTATATGTTATTTATCTGAATCCTTAAGGCTTCTCTAATGTCTTGCATGACAGTGCTGTCTGCTTGGATCTTCCATGCATGAGGGAAAGGGGCAATTTTTCAAGAAAAAAGAAAATTAGGTTTCTCCACATTTCAATTACAATAGCACATCCAGAGACACAAAATAAAAGACAAAACTCTATGGTACCTTTTTTATTTATTTTGGCCCCCAAAAGATGCATGCACTAGACTTTATGTACTACAAGGTATTGAAATATTTACAGCATTGTACATGTGCTCTTAAAGGGATGGCAAAGGGAAAGATCTGTTTTCGTCTTGGTGGGAGTGGAAGTTAACTTTCCTAGCTTAATAATACCTATTCAAAGTGAGAGATGACTCTTCCAAAAAAAGAAAAGCCCACAGAGAATAAAGCTATAGCATATTATAGCCTATGTTAACAAACTGTACAGCACGTTACCTGGGAATTCTCTCTCTCACTCCTGTTTGGAATCACAGTATCAACTGTTTAGTGATGTTGCTATGCTCCCCTTGCCCTGTCTGTCCTGTTCCTCTCTATTCCAGCAGATATAGCTGTATATTACCTGTTTACAGGATTTTATTTTTAAATTATTTTGGCATGTGGAATGGACATGTAATTCACAATAACCTGATGGCAATTTTTGGACAAATGATATGACAGATATTTACGGGATTATGGCACTAAAGAATTCAGATCACTATAAAGCGCATCATAAATACTTCAAGTGGATTTAGGAAACCATCTCTCTAAGAAATTCAGCAAGTAAGGCTCATATCACTGATTTCCTACTGCTTTTACAAGTACAGATATGATACCCAATACACCAGGTTGAACAAACAGAAGGCAGTTGGGAAGAAGATGCGGGCATAGGAGTCCATTTTGGCAATGCGGATGTGTATTCTGCCGTGCCTCCATGCTCCCGTCCGACAATCCTCAAAGCAGCAAAAAAAACTGGCACAGTCCTTGCCATCAAGACACTCATACCCATATTCTTCATCCCTTTCTTGGAGGTGTGTAGCATTGTTCATTTGAATAGTAGCTGATCGGGGTCGGATGTCAATAGTAGGTGCCTAAGGTGGAGTAGCGAAAAAAGAGAAAAAGATGGCAGAGGGAGAAACTTTGTTATTATCACCAGACTAGCCAGGGGTTAATGGTCAACATGTGCATGATGGCTCTGTGGGGGGTACATGGGAAATTGCTGAGGTGTTCTAATGGTGATATTACCTTGACCTTATTAAAATCAGTTGCATCATACCCCTTACAGAAAAGCAACACAAATCAATCTAAAGTTAACAGCTATGGGCAATCAGCTTCAAAGCTAAAGCGAGTAAATATTAGAGGTTAAGTGAAACATCCAGGAATATAACTGATGGTATTTTGAATTTTTGTTTTATATTTTACATAGCTGCTTGATATCTGAAGGCAATTCATGTATGGCACATGAAAGGAACTGAATCAATTAGAAATGCAGGATTCTAATAGGGCTGGTTCATGTTGAGAAAGAAGAAAATATATGTATACAGGAAAAAGACAAAAACTAGGTCTTTTGAATGAGATTAGGAGAATCTCTATAAAACTCTCCAATTATTTAAATATATGCAGTTCACCACCTACTAATGTTCACCAGCTAGAAGGTTCAATATGTTCCAAATTTTATATAGTAGATGTACATATATATATATATGCAAACATATATTTTGACTGAATTGAGCAATTTAAGCATTTAAAACAAATTTGAGCACTGGGTGAACACTGGGATGATAGGCATTGAAATTCATGCTGATAGTTATTAGGGTAACATAAAAATTCTATTTCATAAGTATGTAAATTCAATGTAATTTATTTTATGTGGTTTCTTTNTAAAATCTTGGCATTTCTGAATGGAGATAGGGTTTAGATGTGGAACACAGCTAGATATATTTGCTAATTTGCTAAATGTGTTGATCCAGTGACAACTTTAAAAATCTATACACATCTTAAACCCTTTCAAAACTGACTTTTTTTTGCATAAGGAACAGCATTTGAGTAATTGATGACACTGAGTATTTTTCAGGTCATCATAAGAACAGATTTGGTTTTATTAACCAGATTTAATTTGTGAAATCACAAAGGTTAAAATTCCAGAGTGAGAGCTGAGTTCTAAAAGGGTATATTGCAGGTTTTTAACATAGCTGGTGCTATTGGATTCCATGGCAAATTGAGAGAGGAGCAGAAATATTTTAACATTAAACTCTCTTAATTCATGCGATCCAATAATGTTGGCCACTCTTGAACTTAAGTTCAGAACCATAGTGCATTGGTATTTGGGCTGCTGAATCAACTCTACAAATTGTTTAGAAATACATAACCATTCTACTTAATTAGGAAGTACCATGAGTAGAATGCTTAGTTGTCTCATTAATTAAAAGACCCAACAAAACACCACTCTCATCTAAGCTCTAGTTAAATATAGCAGTCGCATGCAGTGAATTTCCATTCCAAAAAACATTATACCTTGAAGGAAAACATCCGAAGAAGCTTTCATTTTGTAGACAGAAAAGAGAAACAGAGGGTTTTGTTTTAAATTAAAGAAAGGAAAGAGAGACAAAAATAATGTAAATTAAAAATATGTTTCTAAAACATGGTAAGTCACAAAGAACTAAATCTATAGAAAGGTTGGAATTACAGCAATTGAAACAAGTATCTGTAGCATAAAATCCCCACATTTTGAACTTGTCACCGTCTTGTCTACATCTGGGCCAAAGACATTAGATATCAAAATTCTTTTAGATATTCATATCCTGAGGTGATTTTAGTTTTTTATGCTGAACTGTCTTGAAAGAGACCACTCACAGTTTATAGAAGCACTTTTTAGAAAGAAGACCTTTTACTTGCAGATTATGCCCTGATCACTCTATTTTTAAGGTGTTTAGACTCTGATTAGGATTCAGGCAAACATTTACAGTTCTGTTTCCTCCCAGATGCTCACAAATAAACAATGTAAAGAGCAAGTTATTTGTCCCTATATGGACGCTTTGAAGTGAAACTACTAAAACTGAGGTGTATTTAGTTTTGTTCCTTTACCTGACTTCATAAGACACACATACACACAGACATTTTTATTTCCACCTAACACAGGACACATCACTTTATCATTTTACTTTGTTTTTTTACAGTCTACCTCTCAGCAGCTTTTACACTTGAAATTATATGAATAGTGTGTAGTGAAAGGTTCCTTGACTGTTTTTTTTTCTATATCCATTTGTTGTGATGTATTTTAAAGTTAAAAGGAAATATCTTCAAAAGTCCTTGAATATTTTAGCAGAGCAAAAATAAATTACTTTACTCTTTGATAGATGCCTGAAATGGAGCTAAAAATACTCTTTCTTAATGTAAAACATACTTCCTTCATATTTTTCACATATTTGTTCTGTTTGGTTGGTTTGAGGGGTATTTTTTGTGGGTGGGTTGGTTGGTTGGTTGGTTTGTTTGTGGGGTTTTTTGTTTTGTGGGTTTGTTTTGGGTTGGTTTGTTTGTTTGTTTGGGTTTTTTTGGTAGATGATTAGGATAAGTGTTTTAGAGATTCAAGACAACACATCTGTCAGCTCAGTTGCCAAAGGCAAGAGAAATCTGTCTGGGATAAAATAAGCAGCAAATTCTTTCCCTATCTGGGCACAAGCCCAAATCACTACTGAGGGTATTTTCAGGATTTTTTTATTGTTGCTATTATATAATTTTATTTTTTATTGTTGGGTAGCATATATCTGTAAGTATCATTATAAACTACTGCAAAATCGCTTTCTAAGGCAGAAAAGTAGGTAAATGAGGTAAGAAATACAAGAAAAAGGATTTAGGGAAACAATGGAAAGGAAACAGATGCTTAAGAGGAAGTTAGAAAAAGCACACACCACAGTTTGAATATAAAAGTTTAACTGTATTCCTGATAAGCAAGATAGTCATGTCAATAATGTGGCCATAAGTTAATGGCATACAATATTACTAATAGTAAGACAGAGAAACTGAGATCTTTTCTATAGAAACCTATATATAGCATAAATAATGACTTTGGTAGTTATGATTTGCAGAACACTTTGATTAAAAGGATCTTTGGCATCCAGAAAACTGTAATATATGAGCTTTTGATTCTCAAGGTGAATGTTTACATTCCTATTGTTACAATGGATGGATATATATGTAATAGAAAAGTATGAAAAAAGGTACAATTATAAAGAGGGATTTAAATGCTCTCTCAGAAAAACTAATTAAATTTTAGGCCTTGCTGGTAAAAAGATACGTACTGGGTTTTTCTTCTTTTTGTCTTTATCCTTGCTTGGCTTTCTGTTGCTGACAAAGTAATGCAAAGTTCCATATTCCACCAGTGCAGAGAACACAAAAATAAAGCAGACTGACACAAAAAGATCCATTGCTGTCACATAGGAGACCTTGGGAAGAGATTTACGAGCAATTGTACTTAAGGTAGTCATTGTCAGGACAGTTGTAATTCCTAATAGATAGATAGAAAACAACAGAAATTAATTAATTAATTAATTCAAGTAACAAACTGATTTTGCCAGTTATCTCTCTCTGATTGGTTTTGAAGTGCCTGGAGTTCAAACACATAGCACAAATATTCAATAGATCATTCTAGCAGTGAAATGCCAATTCAATGGGAGCTTAAAGGATTAACAGGGGTATGAGACATTTTTGCATGGTCACTGCCAGTGCTACTCTGTAGAATACTTTGCTTAGATGGATTCTGATTGTAAGAAATTTTATTTACGGTTTCAGTTTTGTAGTTGACTTCTAGGGAGACTTTATTTTTATTAAAAATTTAAGTTCAGGGGTTATGTGTTCAAATGTTTAAAGAGAGCAAGAGAAGAGTCTACAAAAGAGAAGTACTGTAACATGCCTAACCAAATCTTCCCTTTCAGAACATTAGTGCATATACTGTGATGTGAGAAATGTTAAAAATGCATCAGAACACTTAAAATCTACCACATTTTATACAGCAAATTTCACTGCATTGGTTTTACCTTCTTAGTGGTGCAAATAGACTATATCTCAACAGAGAGACAAGTCTGTTTTGTGTATCTAATTAAATTTAAAATAATAGTTGAATGCCTTTATTAATTTTGTACTTCTTTAGAGCAGATTTTATAACCTCTTTTTAAAGAGGATGTGAACACAACAATAAAATGCTTAAAGCTTTCTGTTATGGGAGCCACTGGTCCTCTGCTATGTTTCTTTCTAGGGAGTCTGGAATGAAAGTTGTGTCCCCCGTTTTACAATCCAGTGCTCTGTGCTGTGGTTCCATGAAGAAATTAAAATGTAGAAGGAAAAACTGAAATAATTCTCACTTGTGTGAATTTAATGTAGAAGTAGAAAATGTTTTAAATTTCTCTAGCTGAATGTTTCTGCTTTGCTGTTCCTTATGGCTACAGCTGCTTTGCACAAGCATGATTAATTTGGTCTCTCAGTTTATTTGTGGAGAAGTTGCTAAATGTGTAGAAGTTTCTAATTCTGAATAATTGCATGTCACATTTTCATGTATAAGGTTTTGGATACCACCAAATTCAGTTGATTTTTTTTTTGCCAGAAGTCTACATTTGATTGTTGGTCTCTAAAGTGGTCATGGCGGTACATTCTCCCCTTGTTACCACTTGGACACACACCCAGAAAGGTGGATTCCTTCTTGGTAGTTATTTAATTTGTGTTGCCAGTCACCATTATATGGAAGAAGAACAAGTGAAACTAACACATCCTGCCTCTAATACAACCATGTGTCCACATCCTCTTGATGTTTATAAAATATACTGCTGTAATCAGAAAAAATGTGAAAGCTTTTATTGCTGACAATCTACAATAGTCAGAATCTGACATCATAAAAAGGAAGAGATGCAAATATATCTTAGTCTGTGTTATTAACTGGAAATTAATGCATTCCTCTAAATGAGGAGAGTTCATGTGAAGTTGTCTCTTTTCATATTTGCAAGCTGATCTGCAGAGGTGTTAACTAAACATCATAATGCTTGAAAAAAACAGGAAAGATAAACTCACCCAGTGATGTTCTGGCTGGAACTGCATCCTTATTAATCCAGAAAGAGACCCAGGACAAGACAACAATAAGTGTGCAGGGAATGTAGGTCTGAATAGTGAAATAACCCATTCTCCTGCTCAGGTTAAAGAAGACTGACATGACTACATAGTCTCCTGTAAAACAAAAGCAGAACAAGGTAGAATAATATGTTAAAAAAACCCATAAAATTTGTATGTAAGAGCTAGGTGTTTCCTATTCCATGTCTGTGGCATGTGTGTATAAATAGTAAACTGATTTCACCAGATGAAAAATACACGCATACATCTTCTCCAACATTGCTGTAGATCAAGAACCGGTGGATTTTCCACACTGTGAAAATAAACAGATGTGCAGATTCAGTTGGGTAATTTTGCTATAACTCCTACCCAAGTCATTCCTCATACCCAGACCTGCTTGGTATGATCCTCTTGCAGCAGTGCAGTGTGTGGTGAGGATCCAGCCTTCTGCCAGTCTCTGTGTCCCCATTAGTGTGCTCCCAGCTCCACTCTCAAATGTTGCATGCTTTCAGATGTACTTCCTAAATTATTAATGTTCTTAACTATTCTTTGGGGCTATGCTTGTCAATAATTCATTTTTTTATTTGCCTGCAGATCATCTGTTGTATTTTCTCCTCTAAAATTATTTGAACCCACATTTCCTAAGTGACCTGAAAATCTGGGCTAGAAGTTACTCTGGTGTACATAACACATCAGTTTTATTCAGTAATTTGTGATTGTCTTTTCAGGGTCTTTTCCGGTTCTTTTCCACTCTCAAATTATTAAGTAAATTCTATCTGGATTCAGGGATTCAGCAAAGCTTCAGGGTTTTATGTGGTTTGTTTTTTGGGGGGGTTCTGGGAGAGAGTTTTGTGGGTTGGTTTGGCGGTTTTTTTTTGTTGTGGTTTTCTCTTACTAAACTAAAAAAACCCAACCCTAGTTCTCATCTTTACTTCAGATTACAGCATTCCTGGGAAAAATCTTGATTGTAAAGGAACTACAGAACCCCAGGCTACAAAGACTTCATTGCAATTCAGTGAAATGCAGCCCAGAGAACACTTTAATGGAAACAGGATATGATTTGAAAACTTAGAGTGAGATAGTTTTCCAGCATTATCAAAGAGTCTCTGTGGCTAATGTAGGTTCTGCTTATATCAGTAACTTTAGTTGAGTTCCCTCTTTTCAGGCATAATTAAAATTTTAATTTCCCCCAGAATAATCCCTTTGAACCTGACCACAGAAGAAACTTCAGAGATATTTTTCAACTGGTGCTTCTTTGTTATTTTTTTCAATTTGAATGTCTGTATTCCTGGGATTAACTAGTTTTAATTTAATTATATTATGTTATAATTAAACTAAAAACATAAAGCCCCCATGTTTTATACATGCAGTTTATAAGCTGATACATCTGAATATAAGCAAACAATTGTAGTAAGCACTATTTCCTTATAAATAGTATAACTTTTGCATAACTTTTAGTATAACTATAAATAGGATAACTTTGCATTATATGTGCATGTCCTTCATATACCAAAAAAGTCCAACCAACCTATCTAAAAAACCGCCACTCAGCAGCAGCAGTGCAAAGCTGAAACCATAAAATTACAGTATGACTCATTCTTCATCTCTGTGGATCATATATTGACTTCCCAAGAAGTGACTATTTTTTCAGTTTTGGGAATTGTCCTTTTATTCATTCACCTTCATATATGCTATTAATAGCATTGGTATTAAAATTTTTTTCTGCAGAGATCACTTTAAGCAGCAGCTCTATTACTTCCATGCAAATGTTTCAAAAGAGAAGGGTTTCGTGCTCACTGTTATTATATAAATTTAATGGGACAAAGAATTTCCAGAAGTAAGAAGTGAAATATAAAACCAAATACAGATGAGAACATAAAAAGGTACAAAAGGCCCAGAACTGAAGTTTAAAAATCATATATTTTATTGGTGGTGTTGTTTCTTTCTACTGAAGTTCCAACTGCTACAGGCTCCTTTGGAGTAGATGAGTGATGTACCAGATCCCAGGTAACTATTTTCTCCTCATTTTTTGTCCTGTACTTGGACAGGTCTTTTTGTCCAACTATTTGGCAGCTGTAGCCCTCCTGCCTTGTATTCAAAGGCGCAGAAAATATTAGGCTCCAGTACACAAGCCAGAACTTCCCTACAGGTATTAGCATCAAATCCAAAACTCAGCACCTGTGCTGAGAGGGAAAAGAGCTAGATAGAGATGATCTAGACCGAGGCATACTGCAAAGCTCTCCCTCACTGTCCTTGTTTAACAGGTGTGTGTGCAAACCCAGCCCAAGGGTTTGGGCTGTGGATAACATGAATATACATCTATGTGTTTAGAGAGACAGTAGCCTCAGCCCTTCTGTTTTATAGATGATTTCCACATACTTTTTTTTTTTGTTCAGTTTTTGGTGGTGATCCCCTGGTGTCCATGGAGACATGTCTGGATTTTTCCCTTAACCCAAGGAATGTTTTTTATACAGTAAACTATTACAGTAAAAACTTTGCAATATTGTGTGCATGATTTTAATTTTTTTGTTGCTATTAATAATGTAATCCATATAACCTTTTAAAACAGAAACCAACTTGTAAAGGCCTTAGCCCAGTCACTGGCAATGAAACAGAAACTTGAATTCTCTGTCATCTTGAAGATGCACATCAGAGGACAATTCACTCCCATAGAGCACTAGCAGTGTTCACAGGACATTTGCTACACAAACTGGAGACACTCCAGGTGCAAGTGTTTCTTATCAAACACAATTCCTTCCCTCTGCTCTTCTTTTTTCTTTGACTTTTCTTTCTTTTTTTCTTAATACATTAATTCATAAGCAATTATGTTTAGAAAGAACATCTCGCTGCTAACAGGTTCCAAAATTTAAAAAGTGATATAATTGTTGTAGTATTTTTCAACCCTCACAAATATTATTGCACATTCCTTTATGCAATGACTTTCTTCCTTAACTGACACTTGCATAAAAAAAATCCAAACTACTCCAGAACTATATCTTTAGGAAACTGTATCAGTTTCTGATATTTAAAAGTCCACAGCATTGTTCTGGCAGACCTTACTTCTCATGCATTGTAGAATTGGAAATGTTTTACTGAAAGCTCAAGGAAATAAGAGACCATATATATTTTATATGAGTTTTAAGGTTTCTACTAATGGAGAAGATAAATCAGGGGAAGTAAAAACTTCAGTGTCAAGTATAACTTGCCAGGCAGTGTGGAACTGACCAATCTGAAGAGTCATTAAAGAGTCATGTAAATTTTGAATTATGTTTTACTTTCTAATCTGAAAGCCTGCTGATCCTGCAGACACTGTTGTGTTCTGGAATGTTTCAGAGATCCTTACAAAATAAAGGAATAATGTTAATATTTTAACTTTCTTTTTCGGGAAGTGGGATGTCCTGGTGACTTTTTTTTCAAGGTAAAAGTAAGAAAAACAAATGGAATTTAGGAATTGCCATGACAAAGCAAGTCAATAATTCTGTAATGTACTTAATATCTCTTCTTGCCTTGAAGTAATATGTCCTAGTTTTGACTGGGACAGGGTGCATTTTCTTCTGAGTAGCTGGTGCAGGGCTGTGTTTGCATTTAGCATGAGAATGATGTTCATGCCACACTGACGTTTGTTGTTGCTAAGCAGTTCTTACCCCAAGTTAAGGAATTTTCTGTCTCATGCTCTGCAGTTGAGTAGTTGCACAAAAAGCTGGGAGAGTGCATACCCAGGACATTAGATCCAAACTGGCTAAAGGGATATTCCACATCCTGGAGTGTCTTGCCCAGTACATAAAGTGGGGGAGGGGGCTGGGAGCTGGCAGTCAGTGCTTAGTCTTTGGTTGTGAGCAACTGCATTGTGCATCACCTGCTTCTCTTGGATTCTGTTACTTTCTCCCTTTATTATTACAGTTATAATTAGTGTTATTTTAATAATAATAATAATAATAATAATAATATTTTGTTTTAATTATTAAGTTGTTCCTATCTCAGCCCGTGAGGTTTACCTTTTCTTTCTGATTCTCCTCCCTACTGGGGAGGGATCGTGGGTGGGGAATGAGTGAAAAGCCATGTGTACTCAATTACCAGCCAGGGAAAACTGTGACAATGAAGAGATAAGGAAAACAGGACTAAGTGGTGGGATGTTCCAGAGAAATATCTTGCTGGGATTGCCAAGTTTACTTTAAGTGATGTTGGAATGATATAACAGCAGGTCTTCTGAGATTTTGAATAACAAAAGTACTCTGAACATATAAAATAATGCAAGACCAAAGATGTGAAGTTTAGGACTCAATCTGTGTTGTCACAACGCATACATCCAAAACATCAAATGCATTAAGTCCCCTGTGGAACATAGACTTGACGGTACTTTGCTTTAATCACACCTTTCATGATGGAATCTTGCCTCAGCCCTGTTTTTATCCAGATTTGGTTTATTTTCTGACTCTATTCATGCACTTCTCAGCTCTTTAGTTAAGACCGGCTTAAATACTCTGTTATTTTCAGATTATCTCTGTGCCTCAGGTGATTTTTCACTCCTCGTGTGATGCCTGCATGAAGCTGTCAAACTAAGACATTAGTTTAGTAAAAAATGGACAGACTTGATCCTCAGCACAGTGTCATTTATTAGTCCTCACTTGGCAAATTGATAATCTTTTCATTATTACTTCCTCCTCTTTCCCTGAGCTCTGGCTCTTGTTTGTCCAGTATTGTCTACTGCAACAAGAAAGCTTCTCAGACTGCCAGATTGCTGTTTGGAGCACTAATACATATTTGGTGTCTTTTAGAAATGAATAACAGTGCAACCTAGCAGTATCTTTGTAAGACAATACACTTAAGTACTTGACATTTGGCATCCTAATTAGAAGATTTTGGATTACTTAGCCTTTCACCAAGGACCTTACATTCCTACCATACGTTCTGAGGTATGTAGAACTATTACAGGTGTCTAGAAAATAATACCTAGATAATTTTCAATTTTTAAAGAAATACAAAATTTCCCTGGAAAAAAATAATCTTATTACACTGAGGAGCATAACTCATCCTTCATATATTTAGACCCTTTCTCTCTTTCTCTGAATATACACATTTCTCCTATTCCTCTGTAGTCATCTGTGTTTGTATCTGCCTATAGACAGACATAGTCTTCATCTGATGATACAATAGCAGTAAACCAGTTTCTTCAGTGACATATATTTAAACCTGTTATATTATTGGCTTTTTGCCAATATAAAAGTACCTATTATATTATTGGCTTTTTGCAAGTATTAAAATGAATGCTATATGTGTAATGTAAGAAAATTTTGCTGTATGAATATAGTTTCTTTTGTTTCTGCTATTAACAAAACTTAGAAATAATAGTGTGATATATTTCTTAGGCTATAGCATGATATGCACAATGCCTCTTTTGTTCATGTAATTAACTCAGAGAATAGTAAAGATAATGAAGAAAATTACCCACATTCTTGGATTATCCTATTGGGATGAAGATAAGGGTGGCACACCTCAGGACACCAACGGAAGAATTTATTGATCAGGGAGTGGGGCGACACGATGGAGCCACAAGATTTAATCTGCGGGATGAAACTACAAGGGGTAATAAAATGTAGAATTGATCTACAAGAGGGAATGGGGGCAGGCTGGGGTGG